>NAGG01000469.1:0-80568 GCA_003031705.1 Calonectria naviculata
CGTCAAGTATTGCCGAAAGTGTGTGTGGGAGCAGGGATATCAGAGTTGGAAACGATAACGATGATGGGCAGCAAGGGACGGAAGGAATAAAATAAAATAAAATAAACTTGATTAAATTTAATTTAATATTCTTATAATATGCTTTTTTTTAATTAATTGATTAAATTCCAACGGCTAATTCTCAATAGCCTACCTGCGATGATCGATCGTGAACATGGCTAATAGTCATGGGGGCGTTTTGGTCAACCCATGTCCCGCCGCCCCCATATCGAACGAGCGTTGCATCAGATGTTTTTGCCTTCAGGCAGAAGAATAAACTTGTGTGCGTGTGTGGCGTGGCATCATTGGGTAAACGCTTTTCCATTGAACAAGACAGGCAGGAGGAACAAGAGATGTTCACACCGCCGCCTCACCGCATCATGACGATTTGAGGTTTCGTGTACTAGGGGGTTTCTCAGAAGGCTGAGAATGCCGCTGGGATGCGAAAAAAGGAAATACTCCTGGACCGAGGCCGCATTTGCAGCTTGCCGATCGTTGACGTTAACAACGAAAGCATGACCGTCGTGTAAGCCTCTTCTTACACACCTCTACTCATGCGATATGCTTGCGCATTTTCAGCTTGTGTCATCGCCGCTGACATTCAGCCTCGGGACAACTGTTGTCATTCAGCATCCAAAAGTAACAAACGTTCTGCCAAAGCCAATGCTACGTCGGGAGACGAAATACAAGAAAATAGTGAACCAATTTTTGGGAATTGATGATGCGCGTCCAGGTACGAAAAGGGCCTTCGTAACACCAAGCAAACTCAATAGTTGCTGAACAGCAACAGGTTTATACAATAAGGTAAGATTCGTAAACTCAAGTGCAACCATTTGTAGTCTCCTTTATCACCAATGAATTGAACATTTACCATCTCTCAAGTATTTGGGTTATTCCAACGGGTTCCTCCTGAACCGAGACAATCTGGTATTGAATTTGAGATTGAATTTACGCAGGCTATACCTCTTTCACACGCCTAGCACTAACAACTATAGTGAATGGGAACCAGTCTTAGTGTTCCGTCTTTGAAAACAACCACAACCTATGGGATGTTCTTTTTTGAGAAATCCAAGCCCAACAATTAAGAGACACTCAACATACTTATTGAGCCATGAGTTATAAACACATCAATACCGGCTTCGGTGCACGTCATAAATTCTCGAAACGGAGCATCCCAAGGTGGTCAGCCGAACCGTCTAGTCGAAACGGTAGCAAAGTAGCCGCCTATCCAGACTAAGAATTAAAATAGAATAAAATAAAATAAAAATAAAACAACCCGCGATTAATTGACTGACTAGCCAAACATGTAATTCTCGAAATGTCCCATGACTCTTTCTCTTTTTCCATGCCATTTTTCCGCGCGGGAGGGTTCCCGACGGATTCCAGTCATTCGCGGCGAACTGGCCGATATCAACTGCCGAAGGCCCGCGGGTAGACAAACGTTGGTGCCACACGTGGATGTCTCACGGTCGAGTGGCGTTGATCCCAAGGCCAGCAGAATATGCGTCCTATAGCACGCGCGTGATGGCACGAACACGTCGCCAAGCACTGTCGGTCCGGCATCGAAGCGTCTAGAGGCCTTCTTCTCCAGCTTCCAAGCGTGGGGATGTTTCATGTGGCGCCCATATGCACACCTTCTTCAGCCCAGAATGGCAACAAATTCGGGCGCGGCTGTGGTACTTGAGATACCTAAAGAGTCATGAAAAGGGACTTTCCTCCCAAGTCTCTGTCCCGAGCGTCCTCCCTCTCGGGCACGCCCCTTCGGATTTAGATCCGATGCTCATTAAACACGACGAAACCGCCATGCCTCTAGTCATGGTCATGAAAAACCCAAGGGCCAACTGGCGCGCCACGCCCACTCCCGTGCTCCGGATAGCTGAAGACAGGCCAAACCGTCACCGTAACCCGCCTGCCCCTTGGGCATTCATTGCAACAAACTTGGTCCCAAGAACATAATGGCTAATTGCCCGGGAACGCCAGTGCCAGCCCGGCAGCGCTAGGCGTCCTCCCCGAACCTGGCAAGTCCTGACGCTTTCGTGTTTTTTTTTTAAGGTTCGTTTCTCGGGGGGCGGGTGTGGTTGCCATTCAAATCACTCACCGCGAGTCCTTGGTTCTTGGCTTTATCCGCCAACCCTCGGGAATTGGGAGGGCATTTCCGAGCCATTCGTCACTCTTTCATGCCAATGCCGACTGGTTCCCGACGTGATGTTGACGAAAGGCTCATCACCCTCATTGGCTTTGGAGTTGAAGCGAGAGGATGGGCTGTCCCGGCATGACGCTCCTTTGACGCTCCATGCTGACAGCTGAGATCTTATGTTGCACCAGGAACTACTCCTCTTCTCCAGAATATGGGCCGGTCGAGATTGTTGACGTTCCCAAGAGCACGGCACGACAGCTGTCCGCTGTTTGACCGCCCCTGTCATGGACCACAAGTCGAACGCTCCATCTGGGTCCTGCTCTGCCCTGACATCTCGCTGAAGGGTACCACATCCACAATGCATCTCATCGCCCCTGCGGGAATCCCAGACACCACGCGGGCTTCACGTGTCGCTAGAACTCCCGGGTCGCGATTCCGGTTTCGAGTAATTTCCAAATCCAGGCGGTAGCGCCAAAGTTTTGAAGACGGCGCGGCTGGCCAGGAGGGGAACGAGACGTTAGCCGTCGACGACAGGGCCGAGCGGGCGGGCTAGAGGCGACGAGATGGTGTTAGGGATGGACCACAGAACACCCGACCGGCGGACCGACCAAAGACCGCCCAAACGGCGTCTCCACGCCGGAGGACCCGCGGAAGACCTGCCGGACCGACTACCAGCACCAGCTGGGGCGGCCTGGCGCTCCCATTGGTGAGGGTGAGGCTTAATCCGGCTGATGGAGGGTTGGTACAATGGGTACTTTCACATGGTACGCGACCTTGGTTCGAGGCCAGTCAGGGAGCCCTCGTCTTGTTGCCTTGAGCTAGTGGTGGAAAGACTCGTCTCGGGGCATCATTGGCGGTCAGAAAGCTGTCAACCGTTAGACTTGATGAGAGGAAAATACGGGCGGAGAATATTTAGCAGACCGGCAGACCGAGCCATGTGCAGTAATCGGTCATGGTTCGGCATCCGCGAAATTGGGGTGTGTGATGGATGCAACTTCTTGGTCATGGTGGTTGGGGCCTCAACGTATGACCTAATTGTGACTTTGCAATAGTTCACCCCGGCCCTTGGTAGTTGTAATTGAAACCTCATTTTTGGCGAGCTAATTGACGAACCCGTATCCATACCCGAAAGTATGCGAGTAATCTGGGGCGTGTTATTCACATGTTTTGATTGTGTTTTTGTTTTTTTCCCTGTGCTGAGTACGCAATCATGTAAGCACTGTAACGCGCAACCTGAGGGATTGCTCAGCGGGCGAAGCTAGTGCTTGGATTCGCAATGGATGCGACTGGCCAGCTCCTCCCCCACTTTCCGGGATGGTTCAGGGCAGTGCAAACAAGGTCCAATGGGTGACAGCAGTCATTTGGAATACTTGGAAATTGATTTTATTCATTTATTTTCAATTAATAAAAAAAAAACCAATTTTGTCAAATACACGAAGCTTATCCGCGCCTACGTGACAGTTACTATTATTCAAAGGACAACAACGCGTTGGGTAAATGGTCACGCAATCTTGGTGTGGTCACAGGAAGGGAAGAAAAAAAATTATTAAAAAATGGCATTAAAAATTTTTTTAATCCTAGATGTCTCGGGAAATAAGGGGAGAGTGGGAAAAGACCGCAAGAGGGGGAGAGATGTGCTGGGCTAGGCGATCGAGGTGGTGTGAAGCTCGCTCCGCTCACCTGGCAGGGAAAAAAAAACAAAAATAAAAAGATAACCGCGTGATCGCTCGAGATTTGCATTAATCCCAAAGTGCTAGATGACGTGACTTGGGTGAGGACTAGAGATGCGGGAGAAGGCTTCTAGAAGCTCTTCAACTGATGATTCAACCCTCCTAATCGCTCGGCGAGGTGTGTCGGCGAAGACTCTGATTGGCCGGTATACCATCCCAGCTTGGTGTTGAGGTGTTGAGCATGCGTTTGTGTGTGTGTGTGCGGTTCCCCCACTCGCACTCTCCGAAGACGGGCCAGCGCAACAATGTACCTGTTGTTGTCTCCTGTATCGGTCCGGGCCCAGTGACCTTCGGTAAGCCGCTGTAACCCTCGAGCCTGCAACTATCGCAGCCAAAGGGTACCTTGGGACGCGACTCAGGTGGTGTTGCGCTCCAACAACCAGCAGACGCTACTATATGCGCACAAAAGGGGTTGCAAGGTATGGCAACAAGACACCAATCTCCTGCTGAGGGGAAATGTGTTTTTCCTCTTACATGAAAGAAACCATCTACCCTCACACCACCACGAACCGCGACTCGGTATCGGTACGGTATCGGTATCCCCACGGAATCGCCTGGCAGGGTGCTCCCTTGTAACTAGTTCTCTCACCTAGATTGTGCGCTTGGCGTTCCCATCACCACCACCGTTTTCCACCCCACCATCAAGCAACAAAAACAAATTACGGAAGTAGGCATCTGGTAATTCGGATTTCTCACAGATTGATACGGCCACCCGCGCAACTCGTGTCCGAATGACTCGCCCGGAACAGAACGACATATCGGCGGGAGCTAATCACGTTGCGCCCGAATCACCGTCATCAAAGTGACATTTGCATTTGCCACCCTCAGGTCAATTCCCAAAAATGTCTTATCCCATGCGTAACGATGATCCCGTGATCCCGCGCCAATCCGGGGAAATGACATAGTCCTGAACATCACCACTTGGCAGGAGGGGACATCCCAAATCAAGGGCACATGGATTCGGGCAGCCAGAGATCCCCCGGATTATGACGTAGCGCGGTTGATCATGGACCGGAATTGTCAAGACCTGGCGACCCCGGATCTCGATGCCAATCTGATGGATGCGCATTCATGCGCAGTTCGTCCATCGACGGAATCAACATGATTAAAAGGCTGAACAGGTGGTTGGCAGCCTTGCATCGTTGACGTATTCACCAGCCCCGATCGTCATCGTCCGCCCAAAGCGGCATTTCTCGTCCTGCCGCCGTTCTAGAGAGACATCCCCCACTCCCCACCATCCGGGGGAGGCACCAACAAAAAATAAGCAGTTCCCGATTTGGCAATGTTCAGAACCCCAACTATGGCCGGCCGTCCTTCTGGGCTGGAACGAATGCAAGTGCTTCAACCAAGCTCCGGGGAGCTCAACTCAACTCGTCTCAACTGAACTCTCGGTCCTCCTAGGCCCCTTGGCCCTTCGGGACTTGACCGTAAGTCTCATCATGCGGCCCCCTGCTGCCTCGTCCAAACGGTTATCGATCCGTCCTCGCCTCTGCAGTGCTCTGTTGCCTCTGCGTCCGGACTGCCACAGCGTTGCCGTCTGCTAAAAGTCGGTGAGGCTCGTCTCGCAGAAGCCACAGACGCAGAGGACGGCCTCGTCACCATTCGCAACGATATCTGACGAGTCGGTGCGCTCTCAGCACAGGTTTTGGACGGTGCAGAGAAGCAGCCACATCAGCGCTGACCCAACCATTGTGCATGTCCTACACGCATGTCATCAGGCCCTCCGAGCTATCCGCCCTGTTCGGTGACGTCCTGCCCTGTAGCTCCCATAGCAAAATGTGTCGTGTCTTGCAGTGCCAAGGCAAGGGTACGAAGCGGTATGTCATGTACATGCGCCGTGCCGCCCTGGGTGCAGCAGCAGAAGCATCAAGGGGGACCTTGTTGCATACTCCCCGGCGGCCGCGCGCAGGAATCCGAATCCCTCTCGCTAGTATGTACCTCTTCAGGGAACCTATGTAGTTTTCTCGACCCTTGGAAAATCGGCTTCCCTCCCCTTGTGCTACAACATAAAATCTCGTCACATATCATACGTCCCGAAATCTCCTCGTGCGCGCGGCTACCACGCCCAGGGCCGTCCATGCCCATGTACGTCAGCAACCAACCCAACCCAGCGAGCCTTGCCTGGGATGAAAGCGGTTCCGCTCACCAACATCTGAACTAAGTCGCACTCGTCTCTGGTGCCCGGCCGGAGGAGGCTTCCGGTAATTGATGGCGCTGATGGGAAGATTCATGCCAGCCGAATACTTGTCTGGAATAAAAATAAAAATAAAAATAAAATGCATTATTCTTTTTTAGTAGCCTGCTTTTTTTTTTTTCGACTTACCCCAGGCCGTCCCGGGTTTACAGTTCGCGGGCGAGCGGGGGGCGGTAACCCGTTCGGATCAGCATTTCGTAGTCTAAAAAAACCGTTCCCCAGAAATCAAGCAAATCCCGAATGATTTGAGTGAGGGAGGGGGCGTGTGCCTTTCCTTTCGTTTCCATTTGGGGCTCTTTAATCTGTAACTCGGGAGGCATGACCCAAGCCATGGGGGAAAAGCTCTTTGCCTTTGCCGAAGCTCGGGGCGTGAGTCTGTTGCTGCCGCGGTCACACGGCTGAGAATAGATTTCGGATCGGCAAAGGCTCGCCGCGATCGCGTGAACCAGCAAATGGAACCTCCGGTTCTCGATGCCGGTTTCTCAACCCTCCTCTAGCCGATGCCACAGCCTCGCAAATTCTTACGGCTGAGAAAAAGCCAAATGCTCACACGCTCACCCGTACTCCCGTGACTGGGATATGTGGATGCACCGTATTGCCGTTCCTCTCCAGCCATAGTGTCGGGTGCCGGGTGCTGAGGCTAGGTACATGGCTTGGCAGGTACTGTACAGGAGTCCAGCCACAGCCATCAATCAAGCTTCACAAACAGGGAAGAGGGCGTCGGAATGCGAGAGGGCTTTTTTTTTCCTTCTCTAAATCCTTGCCGACGGAAGCATGCATCCAAGAGTTGCCGAACAAGGGTGTCAATTTTTTTCTCGGCTTACATCCTGCTGCAAGCACCCTTGAAGAACACATCCAGCGCGGCTGTCAGTCGAAGCCTCACATGGATGTATTTCCAGGCGGTGAAAAGCAGGCTCCTGCAGCATGCAGTACCGCAGTGGTAACCAACAATAATTCAGGGACCAAGGTCACGATAGGGCAAACCCATGGCAGTGCATGGGGTAACAGTGTCATGCCCGGAAACCGTCTGGAACGGGGGGGAGACGTCAAAGTGTCAATCGTCATCAAGCAACAACCCTTGCACCGCGGCTCCCGCCTCGGGATCGCCCACCAGGCTCGGTTTACATGCGCGCTCTCACATACGCTTTTGACGTTGCGTGGTCTCCCTGACATGGCAACAGCTCCCCGGCGGCTTGTGAGAGAGACCAAATGACCGCCGCACACGGGGACAGCCTGGGCACTGCCCCAGGTTCAGCCGTGCGCTTCCCCCTTTACCCCAAAGGAAACCCCAGATTCCGAAAACGGCCCCATCATTCCCCCCGCCCGGATCATCATGAGCACGACACGAAGCACCGTGCCGAGGCCAAGGGCGGGAAGCAGGCCGGCGCGGATTCTCGGCGTCTCAGAGGCAGACGCAATGGCGTCTGCCTCCTTTCATATGAAAGCCGCCCCGACTTGCTCCGAGGCGGATTGAACCGGACCCAACGTGACCTGGCAACTTGCTGGGTTATGAGGTTCATGCCTGGTGACGAAGACAGCCAGCTCTCAGGTGCTACGGCGCCATGCCATGTCATGTGAAAGTGCAGCAGAGCTTGGTCCCCGTTGTAGCCGCCCAGGGATCTTGCTGGGTGCTTCGTATTGCCGAATCGAGAGGCCATGGCTCGAATTGGCAATCCGCGATTCGAGCCTGTCCTAATACACGGGCGACTAGTAACTGACGTTGACAGGTGCTATACGCCTTACAACGAGGTCTCATGTCCATGAGGCATTACACTGAGTCCAACCCGTCCATCAATGGCACTTATGCAGCGTCAGCTTGACAGCTGATACCTTCCCATCACCCAGCGTTGCCTCATGACAGGAATTTTGGCGTCAAACCGTTCAATTCACTCATCGCCCGGCAGCCAGAACAGCCACAGGCCGGCACAACTCAAAAAATCCCCGGCACATGCAGGGACCTTGTTGATGCCAAGGCCCTCCGCCCGAATTGAAGGCAATTGATTTGAATTGATTTTGTAATTTTTTCCCATTGCTGCTGGACTAAACAACAAATTCTCTCAATTGTCCAGGGTCTCGACACCGCTCTCACGAGGCAAAGCTTGACCCTCTATTTACCCGCTCTCCATTAGTCTCGATGCTTTAGCTTGCCTCCAGGCAGCCTCCGTACCCCAAACACACCCCTCTCTTTGTCAGGAAGACCAAGCTAGTGGCCTTTAAGCGTAAACTGATGACTCAATGGGCAAAACTCTGGGATGGAGAATTAATCAACGGGGGGAGGAATAAAAAACTGTGCAGTGCAGGGGTGGAGGTGGATAAAAATAATAAAAGAAATATTCACGAATAAAAAAAAATTAAAAAGAAATCACAAGCGCGCACTAAAACAAGCATCCACCCAAACGCCACACACGCCCCTTCCTCATCTGGTTGGCGTTTGTAATGCTCGATCCTGCCCCATGAGGATTGACGGAAAAAAAGGAAACGGAAAAGAAATGGGAAAAAGGAAAAAAACAGCGCCCCCGCCGCCGCAGAAGAGGTCACACGCAACGCCGCGGGGACGAGACGCTCAGAAGGGGGGACCCTTTATTCCTCGTCCATCTCACGGGACGACCCTCGTGGACAAGTAATGGCTGAGAATTGTTTTTGCCGTGGGGGAAAAAGGACGGGGGTGGCGATGGAGGAACGAACCGCCAGATGTCAAGCACGCAAGCAAGATCTGATAACGGAATCAGATGCATCACGATGCCCATCATCCCACGCTTTAGCAGTGGACTGTTTCTTTTTTCTAAACCTTTTTTTTTCTCGCGCAAACGCCGCAGACGCACGCAATTAGGCATCGTCAATCGAATCCCGCACGCTGGCCTTTTTTTTTTCTCGCTATGAAAGAGGGTCTCATGCGTGCTCGTCCCCTTGCCGCCCGTATGCACGCGCGGCATGAAAACAGCTGCGTATACGCCTTGGTGGTTGACGCTACGCCTACCCAGATGGGTAAAAATGCGCCGTGGGCCTTCATTTTCCTTCCCCAGGAAAGCCCGAAACGGAGAGGCGTCGTTTTCTCGTCGTTCTTTGCTTCTTGGGGGAACAAGAGGACCCTGGACCCCCAGTGGGCCGCTTATACGGTTTGGGGGCTGTCACGGAGAGCACTATGCATCTGACAAGTTGAATAGGACTCCATTGCATGCAAGAATATCGGATGAAATAATAATAATAATACTTGAGGCGTTTCATTTAATTGAGGGGCAACACAAACAGAAAATAGGGCACTTGAGGAAATTAAGTATCAACCCAACCGGTAAGATCGGGCATCATCATCGGCGACATGTCACTCAGGGCTTGTTTGCTTCAATTTCATGCTTTCTTTTTCTTCCTCATCCATTCCCCATACCCGCGCCCCCATTCCGCAGCATCAGCTCGCTCCGGAGCATCTCGATCCAAGCTCGCCTGAGAAGTTTTACCTCTTTCCGGTCTCCCTCGCGAGACTATCACATCTCCCTTGCGGTTTCCCGCCGCAGGTGGCGCTTGTGGGGAAGGTGACCTCGTCTCCAGGTCATCAAGAGGCGTAGAGGCATCGGAGGCAGAGATAATCCAGAACGCCACACACTCACGCCCCGAACCATCTCAGTGCGGCTCCGCAAAAGGTGGCCGAACCTTGCTCACCCTCGCCCTCACCCCTCCAGCCTTGCGTCTGAAGTTTGGGCGTGTCCCCGGTGTCACACTGGGTCCCTGGGCCTGGCCAGGGGGCCTATAGAGAGCCGCGTAAATCAACAGTTCCTGAGACGGCGGAGTCCTCCTCTCGGCCTTTGGGTGGAAACCTCGATGGAGCGGGGGAAGACCGAGCGTGTGAGGGTGAGACTGTGGGCTCGGTAGAACCACATGGTAGCAGAAAATAAACCGTCTCCAGTTTTCGTAAAGGGCCCTTCTCTGGCCTTACCACGGAGCAACTCGACGGTAGCGAAGGCGAAGTATTGGTGTTTGCGCGTTCAATCGTCAACGTTAACGGCACGGTCGGTGGGGAATACGGACGCTCCGGGTCGGTCTTTGGTCCGAATTTGATCACGTCGGCCATGCGATTTTGGGTCCGACACGCTGGTACTTGGGACCGGAGCAGGTTCGCCTTGTTTACGTACGCAGATTGGCTTCTCCACCGTCACGGGGTAAAAGAGCTTACCCGCGGACGTTGTAATTGTTGCCCAAGCCGATAGCTGGTTTATTTTATTTTTTTTGGCTTTTCCCACACCCAAAGAAAAATGTCCAATAATGGAAGGCCGAGGCTTTTCAGGCACAAGGGATGCGCCACAGATCCAGTGTCGTGGCCCCGTGACTGCACCCAATGCCAAATGATGGGGACCGTGGCTTGACGGTGCTGCACCGCCCACCGAGGCGCCCATAGGAGGGCCGATGGGCGGATGGAGCCAATGTCATCATGAGGCCCAGGGCATTTGCTCCCTCTCCCGGGATCCAGGATCTAGAACTGCCAGACTGATGGCGAGAGGAACTCGAACGCCCCCTCACCCGAAAGGCCGAGAACCACCGAACCACAGATATGGGAGTGTGGGCTCGCGTGCGATGGAGGGAAAAATCAATTAGGCCGAGAGAGTGGATTTTGGTCGCCATGCTGGCCGAGAAGCAAATCGAGTATGGGTTTGAGTGGGCTGCTGATAATGCCTACGAGCAGCCGATGCCGAGATGCGACAGCGATGGGGACTCTAGGGCCAATCAAGTAGACCGGACAAGCTCTCCGTCAGACAGCAGCCTCGCCCGTGAGGATCAACGGATTCTCGCCCAGGGCTGCAGCTCACTCCATCTGATCTTCGTTGGAGACGCCCCGGTAAATTCCACGCCCGTCAAATTTGCCATGCCTCTTTCTTGTCCATGGCGGCAGATCCCTCTTGCCCACGAGGGGAAATAATCGAAGGGAGGAGTAAAAGTAGAAGAAAAAAACCGCGTTCCAGTCAGTCCCTCCCCCATCCCGACCGATACCCCGGGCTTGGGGGCCCATGACTCCAAACCCAACAAAGCAGGTTGACAATGGATGACAGCAAAATCCGCCCCCCCTCCGCACGAGGTCATCATGCCCCCCAGCTATTCCCACCAGCTGCCTTTCTCCTCCTCATACTCACCGCCCTCACCTTCTCCGCCTTGCCAGCGCACGGCATCCGCCGGGGTCGGAAAGCCAGCACGCCGGCCGAGCTAAGCCCAACGCCAGCAAGGCCTGCTGTTACATTGTAGAGGCTGGCGCGCTTCCACCCCCAATGCAAAATGCATGTCCCCTCTATATGCGGTGCAGGTGCTGCGGGCATGCGTAGAGGTTAGAGTCACGGACTGCAAGAATGCCCTCCAGGGCCGCGGGGCCCCCTCTCCCTCCCCTAAGTGACTCAACAACTCCCCGCCCGAGGATGGAGATGGACCACGAATTGCGGCCTCTCAATAAGCTGAGCTGCCTACCTGCCTAGCTCGCCCCTCTGCTTGCTTGCTTGCTGCTGGCTGTGCTTAACCAGGAAGGCTCCCCAGGGAAACTCTCTTCCTGTCTGTCTGTCTGTCCGTCCAGTCAATGCATAGCCCGTACGTAACCGCGACCCCTCTCCCACCTTGCGTACCGTGACCGTACCCGTTGCTCAGACTCGCTCTGGCTGGAAACTCAGAGGTTAAACGTAGACGAAGGGAGAGAGGCACACAGGGCACGGGAGGCGAAAAAAAAAAACCACCCCTGGTCACAAGCTTTCCAAGCTCTGCATTTGGCTGCACCCTCTTCAGCCCTCTGACCCTGGAAGCCAGCCCTTGTAGCCCTGTGTCGCCCATAGCCCCACGATCTCTCTCAGCCTATGACAGCCAATGCATGTCATCATCCACCACCATCGCCATCACAGCTCATCGTGCAAGACAATGACAGCTCACAGAGGGTCACTTTGCGACAAGGGGGTTTTGTAGCAGGTTGAATCTAACTTGAATTTTATTCATGTTTTTGAAAGAGCTCTTTTCCATGGACATTCGCCATTTTTGCGAGTTTTTTTGGCGTCTACCTCCGTTTTTTGCTTCCTTTCTTTTTCTCCTCTCCACCCCCTCCCAGCCTCCTCTTCCTCGAGCTCGGCGCACTCCACTTTCACCTGCAAAAATTCACAAACGGCCCCGTAATGAAGCCGCACCCCTCCCTTGCGTTTTCTCCTCCCAAGGTTGCCCTCGGTTCTTCGCGTCTTCCATGGTCACTAGAGTACACACTACCATTGCCCGAGCTTGTAATAATTGAATGAATAAAAACAAAAACCAAATCGCAGAGATCCGGGCCAATAGAGGCCAACCGACGGCCATGGTATCATAACGTTAACAACGCCGCCATGAATGCAAAACAAACAATCAAAAGACCAATAAGATGATCAAAAAAACCCCGACTTGAAAATCGGTATCAGTGCAATTGCCTGATTAGGAAAGGTCATAATAGACTGCAAAACGCAGCTTCAAGAAAACGCTCAATGCTTCGTGTGATGCCGTCTCATGCGCCGCCCAAATGTACACGGCAGGCCTCTCCCCAGAGGCCATGCCAAGGTTGAATTCCTTGTAGGGATATAAGCAGTCGACGGCGGTGTGTTTCCGCCTTGGGTATCATAATGTAGTGTATGTTATTTACCAGCCCTTGGAGTGGTATCCGTTGCTGGCCTCCTTGGAGAAGTACTGGTTCCAGCTGCTGGCGTTGACGTCCTCGCTAGTCTTCATGCATGCCTTCTCGGGGTACTGCTTGAGGTTGGCCACATCATGTGAGGTGTGGCGACGCTTCAAGACAGCATTGGCAGTTGATGACTTTTGCTGTCGCTCCCACAGGAGGTGGCGACGCAGGGACTCGGTAAGCTCAGTCGCAAGCATGTTGCGGCGAGTTGTGCGCGGCGATAGAGCAGCTTGGCCCTGGACGTGGCTGGCGTGGCCGACGATGGGCTGAGCGCTCGATCGGGGGATCTCACGGATCGGCTTGAGGGTGGGGTGGCGCATTCCCTTCATCATCAAAGGAGCCTCATCCGAGTCGTTGGGTGAGCCTCCCAGGGAGGGGCCGTTGGGGGCCATGCGCGACCGAGGAATGGCCGAAGTGGATTGGGAGGCATGGTTGCCCAAATTTCGCGAGCGCTCGTTCTGTGCCAACATCAAGGTGATGAGAGATCGTCGCGAGGTCAAATTAGGCTTTGAGTCGACTCGTTGGAAGAACTTGTCATCAACACTAGATTTGCCACTGTCCTCGATAGAGTCTTCCCAGTCCGACGAGTCATCGTCATCGTCAATGGCGCTCTCGTCAATATAATCAGTATCGGAATCGACAGCAGCCTCATCCTCGATAGTGCGGGTCATCACATTGGTGCTGAAGGAGGCCTGCTTCTTCTGGGGAGACAGAAGAGAGCTTGGGCGGGAGCCGGCCAGGGCACTCTTCAGCGAGCCATCCTCTTCAGAGGAGCCGCCAATCTGAAACATGGGCTTCTTGACGACAGGAATGATAGGCTTGCGGTTGTCGAGGCTCTGGTCTTGCTCGCTCGAGGAGCAGGATGCACCCAATGCAAACCGAGCAGGCTTCTTAGACTGCACAGGCCTGGGAGCGGGAGAGGAGGTGGGTTCGGGGATCAGGTCGGAGGCAGTGCACTGTGAGGCGCTGGGGATGGTTCGAGGGATGGGAACCTGGGAAGGTGAGAAGCCACGGACCACGGTAGTGCGCGATGGCGTGTGGGGAGAGGGCTCGGGAGAAGCCTCAGAGTGCTCGGCAGTGGACTTGGTAGGCGACTGCGATTCGGTAGTAGTAGACCCCGATCGCTCAAAGGCAGGAGGGGTGGGAATGGCCTCCTTCTGGGGAAGAGGAGCAAGGGCAGCGGGGATCTGTGGCGGCGCCGACAGAGGGCCCTTGTCCTTGACAATAGAAACGATCATCTTCTCGAAATCGTCGGAGCTAATGTGTCGTTCACGGCGGCTGGTGCAGGAATCTTGGCGTCGTATTCTGGGACGAGCAATCTCAAGAGGAGCTGATACTGAAGTGAAGTCGACGGCTTCTTCGTCGGCCAGAGACTCAACGCTACCTGATAGTTGGGGAAGATCGGTGATGCGGGTCTCGGAGGGGATGTTCTGGGGAAGTGTTTGGGAGGAGCTTGTGCTGTTACGCTCGTTGTCGACGACAAAGGTTTCGCGCTGCCAAAGTCGCCAGCTGAGGTTCTCTAGTCTTCGGCCCTGTTCGACAGAATCTGCGCATCGGGAGAAGACTGCATGGGTTGGTCAGCGTCAAGGGCAAGTGGCAAATGGGCTGCCAGAGGAAGTGATAACTTACCAGTCCACATGCTATACAGGTTAGCGGGATTGCCAGTATCGACCTTGTGAATGACGTTTGCATCCACTGTCAGAACGTGAGTGTCGAGGCGATAGGGCATTTCTAGTTGAAAGTGCCTGTCGATTGTGTCGAGCAGGAGGTGGAGAGGTGAGGTGGTGAGGGTAGATCTCGACTTATACGTCGCGGAGCTGAGGGTGTGGAATAGCTGATATAGAGTTTCGTGGAGAAATCCAGTCGTCACCAAACACGCAAAGGTTATCGTGGTAGTGGTGAACGAGGCGTCAGGGCGTAAGATTCGATGATGTAGAGGGTGGGTGTCTGGGCCAGGTGAAGACAATGCTCGGTCCAGATCGTGGTTACTGCGGATAGGTTGTGAGGAGCACGTTGGTATATCGTGAATGTTACTGCAGACGGCGGGAGAGAGAGATGCGGGAGAGGATGCCGTGATTGATACTGAAGACGGTCATGGAGTCTGGGATGGATGATGCATGAGGGGGTCGAGTCGAGTTTGCCGTGTTGCCCGAGGTGCGTACTTTGTGTTGTTGATGTGAAGTGGGAAGCGAACCAGAAGGGCGGACACAAGTTATGGGGGAGGCTCGTTAGATATTCTGTTTGTGGGCGAGCCGTGGGAGCAGAGGCGGATGGGGGGAAGGGAGTCGCGGTGTGTGCTGTGCAATGTACCGATGTACCCTCTGGAGTGCACACGCCCCCGTGAAGTCCCACACCGGGGGTCTGGAGCGAGGGGGTGTGGAAGCGACACGGGGGCCGTATGGTACGTACCGAGCTGGGGGACCCAAGTCACAAAGTACAGGTCGGAGGTACCGCGGCGAGGTGCTGGGATGGCCGCTGAAGCGCGCTAAAGAGGGTGCTGGGTGCTGGAAGAACTTGGCTGCGAAGGGGTGGGGAGTCTCTTTTTTTTTTCCTTCTTGTGAGTGATGAGTGAGTGGGGTGTAGTTTGTTCTCGTCCTTCGTCCTTAGCACAGCGTGAGAAAGGGGGTGAGAGTGAACAATTCAACGAGCTTTCATCTACTTTCGTGGACGCGTTTCTATCTATCGAGCTGTCCTGTCTAGCATTGGTCCTCGCTTTCTCCTCCTCTTTTGTGCTCTCCACCAAGCCTCTTCCCCTTCCTCTTCCTCATCCTCCCTTCTGGCCTCAGGACCCCCGATTCCAGGGTTCGGCTCCCAGCTTGTCGACACAGCGTGTCCCAACGCCCATTGGGGCAGGGACCGGGATCTCTCCAGGGGACAGAGCACAGGCCCGAGGTACCAGCCAGAGGGACCCAGAGTGAGGAACCGGAGAGAGGGGGAGGCGAATTTGGCCTTTGCCTGCTGACCAGTTCCACAACCACTTGCCTCAAAGAGGTAATTCTCCTGTCCGCGTGCCCGTTTTGGCGGGGAGAAATAGTGCCCATTTAGGCTTAGATACATTGATCTGCGCTAGTCCACAACAGGGCATAAATCGACTGCCCGTTCGGGCTCAGTCAGGTCCCCAGTTCTCCAGTCCCTTGGTCTGAGCTGTGCCTGTCTGTCATGTGGCGGCTCCTCTCCGTTTCCCATTTCCCGAGACGCTTGCGGGTCTTGACTGGCACACCCTGGCGGCTCCGTTCAGGTCCAGTCCTGTTCCAATTCGGTGAGCGTCTTCCCAGATCTTGACCGTTCAGTTCACTACCCCATCTAGTTTAGCACTCCTCGGAGCGTCCATACTGCACATTTGCGAGCTGTTCCTAATGGGGCAGGACCGTCACTCCGTCAGCTCATTCTGGAACGTCTTGTCAATCACGAGGCTGGACCCTCAACTGCCCCGAAAACGGTCCCGTCGCCAGTTCCCTCCCACGAGCTCACCTCTTCCCTGCTCGTCCAGAGCCTCGAACAATGATGCATCATGGCTCACGAGTGTGTCCCCCAAACTGAGCCCCCACCTTTGCCTCCCGGGGATTCTCCCGGGGATACTCTCAACTCCCCCGACGCTGACACTGGCGGATGAGTGGGCCGCTTGGCCGCTCAGCAGATACCGAGCACCAGCCCCATGCCGACTCGTGCTGACTGGCAGAGTTCAGTGGACAATGCCGCCTCGCCTCTTCGCTGGCCCGCACACCTCGTGATGCAGATTTGACGGTTGATTGTCGGACAGCGGATGAAAGTTGAGGCGGAGGAAGGGGAGGCCGTTGACGGATGTGGCGGGTCAGGGTGGGATAGAGCACCTCGAGTTCGCTCTCATCATGCCATGAAGCGTTGCCTGATCGTTTGATGCTCTGCTCGGTCGGGCTCAATCAATTGGACTCTCGTCGTCATCACCATGCTCAGCTCAAGCCCCGTGCCCGCTCTCACTGCCTCCAATTGCAGTGGGCGATCGGTGCTGCCAGCACCTGTGAGCCTTCTAATTAGGCGAATCGACGCCCACTCCGGTCGGTTACTGGACGCAAGGCATTTCAGGGCTCAGGGCTCAGATGTGACGTGCCTCCAAATCACCCCGGCCAGCAGCGGTCAATGGCCAGAGCTCTCAGCGGCCCAGCGGCGGCTGGGTCCCAGGTGACCCTCGTGACAAGCTCCAGGTTTCGCAGTCATCCGCAGCACGCTGCACCTCGCCTCCTCTCCGCAAAACCTGCCACTGAACCACCATGGAGGAGCCGAAGCTGAGTGATCGCCGTTTGCTGCGCCTGACCCGGTGCATTTTCCGACGGAACGGCAGAACGGCAGATTGGGGTTGAAGGTCTCGGCCGGTCGAGTTCCAGTCAATAGTTTGACAATTACAATTAGTAGCCATGATACGCGCGACACCAAGATCATGGGATTCGCATACCCATGGCCGCGGATCGATGCCGTGCATCTCAAACGAGACCAGCCAGGTCTGGGCCACAGGGCTCCTCCTGGGTCCATGTCAAGCAAATGGGTCGACGATGGCCATCTTGGATCGATTTCTGCGTGACGGAAGCGATGAGAGACGAGATGCTACGTAGCAGTCAGTCAGAATGGTCACCATGCCCTCTTGCCTGTGCTGCGTCGCGCCCGATGATGCGACCAGCGTACCCCATATTTCGCCTCTCCCCCATCTCTCATCGCTGCCAAAAAAAAAAAAAATGCATATCCTCCTCCATGGTGGTGCCTAGAGCCCAGCAGGTCACCTGGCTTCAGCGACCACTCACAGCGTTACAGCGGATTGACAGCGCATAGATGGCCGCCGTGGTTGGCCTGGGAGTCGCCCTGATCAAGGTAATATTTGCCGCCCTCAGCCATGTCGTCACTGAGTCTCAAGACGCCATACTTCAAATGCCATCCATGATGGGCGGCTCAGGAACAGGTCACCAGACGCGTCTATTCCAATTGGAATCCGTCTCCGCCATCACGTCCTTAGCCAGCAAGCCTGCCAACGCATAAAACATTATCTCCAGCCGCATGACTCCAGCCCAAATCCAAATTTGGACGACGTTTCTTTTCTTGCTCAGATAGAGGGGACGATCCGCATTGCCTTGTCTCGGCTTCAGCGCATTGATCAAGTTTTCTCGATGACTGGTCAGATATGCTGGCGCCGCAGGGAATGTGGCTAGCCTCTTTTTGCAGCGCGGCCTGTGTCTTCTCCAAAGTCTCAGTTGCACCCTTGTTGATTTGCCCTGCCGCTGGCTGCATCGCATTGGGTTTTTTTGTTTTTTATTTGGTTTTTGGTCATTGGTTTTGTTTCTTCCTCCCCGTCTCTGTTTAGTCCTAGTATTCATTCACATGTGGCACATTGGCCAGCACGAATTGCCAAAGTCCCTTGCCAGGCTCCGTTTGCAGCACAGATGGGACATCTCGTTTGCAGGAACGGTCCAGATGGGCCATCGGTGCAGTGATAGCGATCTCGATCGTTCTCCAGTTTCTCGATCTCTGTCTCATTTGTCTAATTAGGTCGTACATTCTCGCATCTCAAGATCTAGGTCATTATAGTAAGTTATCCCTTGAACACCCCGCGAACGCCTCTTTTGCGTGCCAAGCTAGCGTGTGTATGTATGCAGGCGGATCCGCGATGAAACTACTTTAGACATGACGGGGTCTCAGGGCACAGATGGGGCATGTTTTCCAATAGCCCCCTCGATCGCATGGAGGGTGGTGCCCTCGAACACAAGGAGCCACCTTTCGTGGTTCTGGACACATCTCGTGCTACTCGAGCATTTGGCTGGACGACCGCATGGCTCGACCGTATGGCTAACACGTTGATTATTGTTCTGGGCCAAGGTCTGATCTGGCCCATCCGCATCAATTGGTAGGAAGGTGGATGATTCTTTAGCGAAACTCGAGGCCTCGCTTGGCTGGCTTGGCTATGGCTCGCAGTGTCTCGGCAGGCGTCTAAACCCCTCTCCAGTTCCTGCAGCTAGAGACCACATAGCTCCGATGCTGTCTCTGGTCTCATTTCCCCCTCTAAATCAAGGGGATCTACGTAGAATGTCCAGTGCTATCATGTAATGCGTTGCGTGTGCCGAGAAACTGCGCAACTGCTCTAGGGTAGCTCCGTACGAAGTAGGGAGGATTGGGCGTTAGATATAATGAACATTGAGCACAAGTTATTATTTTAGGTAGATGCAACGGACATATTCCATGTTTAATTTGAAATATTCTCCAATGTTTTGTTTCAGGTACTTTTTTGATGTTGTTGTGGGAAGAAAAAAATGGCTGGAGAAGTTTTTTGTGTGGCAAAATCATTTTCAATTACCATTGAGACACGACTCATAAAATATACAAAATATCAAAGAAACAAGTAAATACTATAAAACATCATAAAAAGCAAGGAAAAAGAACTGAGGGATATTGCGAGACCATGAAAAAATACGGAATATGTTCCGGGGCAATTAATAATTTCACCGCCTCTCTAGGTGACATTGAATAGCAACAGTGCAGGTGTATTAGATGGAACTTAATAGCATGACGGTGGAATAAATTATGAAATGAGAATTAACATCGTATGTGTAGCTACTGGATCATCCAAAAACCACACATGACTTTGATAGCTCTGCCGCGATATTGGACTGTCTGGAAGCTGGACCTTCATTTACAATAAATTGCACCACACGTTTTGCGCCTGGGCCAAATATTCATAATAGAACGACGGTGCCGAGCGAATTGACAATAATTTATCATTAAGTTTATAAATATTTCGGCAGCCGCCATATGAATGGCAGCTGGGCAAGTGGGCCAAAACAGACAGTCAGCAGTGACGCTGCAAACTAGGTGCCTGCGGATCTAAACTATGGAGCGAAGAATAATTCGATACAAATGGATTGTCAATATGGGGATATTTTACCATGGAGCCAAAAGCTGGAGGTTGACTACCGTCCTGACCCGTAGGCAAAGTCCGCATCCTTTTTCCAACGAGGAGGATGCGGTCTTCGCCAAAACAAACAGTACAATCATGTCCACGAATGGCCAATGCTTGAAAATTCGTTCACCAACAGCTTAAACTGCGCAAGAACACTTGATTTACAGTTACGAACAGGACGTAGCAAATACTTCTCACCACCTTTATTCGACGTCATGTCAGCCTCTAACTGCCATGAGTAGTTTAAGATATTTGCCGAGGACGAAGTCATTTCAGTGTAGTGAGCAGCCATGTTATTATTGACACTGCGAACAGATTCGTAACCTAACTCGCTACGCATTGGCAAAGAAAAATAAACAACAAAGCAAAAATATAGTAGGCTGTTGGATTTGTTCCTCTGATCCCATGCGGCCTGTATTCCTTCCTCTTGTCTGGGAGACCGGGCCAAAACTGTTCAGTTAAGAGAAATGGCGCACAGTTATATATACCCATACATCTATCAGATCTAGAAAACGAAGAACTGTATTCAGATTATATGAGTGCAAAATGATGGGCGTGAAATCATATCGACAACCTTTTGACAACATTTCCCAACTTGCCACCGTTATACTAGCAGATGCCTCGCTGGCAATAATGAATAAGATAGACCTGCATAAAGTAAATTGTTTGAGTCTCCTTATCATGATTATTTCTGTTAGCTTTAGTATCTATTCGTTGTTTCACTTTCTATATTGAGGGACAGGTTCTATGTGGTTGTGTATGGGCTCTCGTGGAATCATTGGCAGATCATTTATGTATTCTTCATTTTGTGCTACTTCTGGTATCTTAATGCATGTGCCTGAATTATTTAATATCAGCATTAGCTTCTTGTGTCCAACTACCGCAAGTCAGGATCACCAGAAATGAGACATTGTTTGTATCGATTACTACTGTCACGATTTCATGCGAGGATCGATTTCTCCTTTAAAAACTTAATAGTGAGTACTCATGTAGTATAAAAGATTCATCATTTATTTAATGCATATAATGGGGCTCTCGCCTGAACTTGGGCGACAACCGTGATGGCTTGGCTGCTACTCCTTGGTATGAGAGACAAATTGCCTATCATTGCTTATAAAGCTACTGCATTTTCTCATGATAAGTCAATATTAATCTATCCTTCTGCTGCAGATACTCCTTAGCCGCCTCCAACATGTATCCAATACGCACCGTCGATTTGGGGTTCTTGGAACCAATCTTTCACTCGAGTTCTAGACAATAGTTGGATAACTGTCTCTGTTCCTACCCCGACTCCAAGTTCGCCTTCGGACTCGCAGGAGGCTCTTGGAGATAAAGGGATATCCCGGATTTTATATCTCTGCTTTGGACTGCCCGATGGTTAGCCGCTGCCATTTTGACCGAGCTTTTAAGAGAGGCGCTTATTGCGCGTTCACTAGGTTGTGGGGCGTGATTTGTGACAATGCCAGAGAATTGAGTGGACTAGGCTCGTTTCAACCCCAATGCAAGAAAAAAGAGGAGGCGAGGCCTTTTGCAGGCTGCGGTGGCCAACAAACGCGTAGTATTAGGCGCCATCAACTAGGCGGAACGGGACGATCCAGGATGTTGTTGGCCTGGCAGACCGCTTCATGAACCCACAGCTGTATAAATATGCATGTTGGTTGCCAACATATCCAATAATAGGAACATAAGCGCGCGCACCCTGTCTCAACCTATTATGTCTCTATTCTGTTTCATTTGAAGCGCCTGGCCAGGGGTTGATGTTGCGTTCGCGAGCGCTTCCGCTCTGCTGCGTGACCGAGATCAGAGACTTTGTGTCGATATCCTAGAGCAGCAGATCTGAAGGATTGCATGCATGCCAGAGTGTCCTTGTATATCAGAGCCTCCATTGGCAAGTTTGATCTCCACCCAATATGCCGCATCCCGTTGCTTACGGTTTCCAGGCAAGGGAACCCTTTCAACAGACGAGGACCCTTTCTGCGAACAAGGACCCTTTCTGCAAAGAAGACCCTTTTTTTGCAAATAAGGACCCTTTTTGCATCAGCCACTCCATGCGTATAGAGTCACGGATTACCTGCTGTCATCATGCGCAGCCAGGTGTCTAGCCTAGCATGGATTGGTTGGTGGTCCCGTTTGGTGAGAAAAGAGGAGTCGTGACCAACGCCAAGTAACCGCCAACCCCATCATCTGATATGGGACTGAGACAGTGAGAAATAAAACACGCGCTTTCCCCGGATATTTCCAGCGCCTGGCCTTGGGACGCACTATTGCCTTCCCGTGCTATGTTTTTAGAAGTCACCCTTCTCAAAACCGTCCTCGCTCCCTCTGCAGCCTGCCATTTTTTTCTCCTTCACTATGACTCAAAGATCACCACCCAGTATCCGTCACGTTACCAGCGCTGCTAGATTAACACATGGTGATGTTTTGATCTCTGTGGAACCTTTGGTCATATTCAGCTTCATGCATTGGGCTGCCAGGT
Organism: Calonectria naviculata; assembly: GCA_003031705.1. NCBI lineage: Eukaryota > Fungi > Ascomycota > Sordariomycetes > Hypocreales > Nectriaceae > Calonectria > Calonectria naviculata. The sequence goes on from NAGG01000469.1 coordinate 22,148, forward strand.
AGCCATGCAGTAGTGAATAGGCGCGGAAATCAGCTTTCAAGCATAACCCACCAATCTCCGATTTTAAAAATAACCCTAGATGAGATATAATGAAACGATAGAAATTTTCATCGGGCCGCTAGTATATTTTATTGCTTTTTTCCTTGACTAGCCTACTGGTCCATAAGAGGCCACTGTCAGCGCCAAATTACAGAATTATACAATTGAGCGACAAGTCTCAGATCAATACAAAGCAGGCACAGTTTATTTTAAAGAAGCATCATGAGGTAATGAGTTGTAGTAGAATGGATATAAATATGAATTGTGCAATAAACATTTGAATGATCTATCAGGCCAAGTCCTACAATAAATTGACGTCATGCTCTGCGAATTGATTCCGGACTTTTAGCCTGTAGCCATAGTTTTCTAACTTGATATGCCAACATATTCATTTTCCGGCACATGTTTTATGTCATCTGTGCTGTAGCCTTCAAGATACATCTTTATTCTCGATTCTGCAAATGAAACTTTGGCGAACTTTGGTTGTGCAAATTCAAGTCTTGTCTCTCTCTTTGAGATCTAATGTTTTGAAATATTCCACGATCTATCCCCAAAATATTGATAGCTCTATGTCGTATATACTTCCACTGTCAATCGGACGACAGGCAGATTGAGGGGGCGGTTAGGCTATTTCCCATCGCAGCTGTCCCTACCTATGTAGGCAGAACTTCTGGAGACTGGCTGCCGCTTACTGCACAGCCCTACGGCAGTGGACTCGATTAGGCTGAGGGGCATGTGTACGTACCTAGCGCATTGCACTGCAGCACGGGCTCGTCCGGTCTCCACCTAAATTGGCATGTGACTTGGCTGGCGATCACGAAGAAGCATCGAAGGGGAAATGGAATGTGTTGCGTGCGGGCACGGCCATTGAATAGCGTCGACCTCTTGGATCGTGCGGGTTTATCCAGATTGTTCCAGGCACATCGGTAAGCAGGCCTCACAGGTTTGCAGATGCGGAATCCGTACATTAGACAAACCGCCACATCAGGCTCGTTTAGTCGTCGACCCCACGGTCGGGCTGCTTTGATACCAGCAACATCCCCGTCAGCATGTGCTTTCAAGGTTCGACAAGGCTCGATACCCAAACAGGGGGAAGAGAGCAAAGCGAGCTCGAGTGCCCAGCGGCAGACGGGGTGCCCTGCGGGGAGCTCAAAGGTTGAAATGAATCAATGCCCAACAGCGGAAACCCTGGAGTCTATCTGCACTGTCGGTGCGGGCTGTTGGTGACGACAGACATAGGCGGCTCTCGACAGGCTCTCACGGGCTCACCCCGAGTCCGCGGCGGTAGCTGGATGCATGATGGGCGATACGCTCCATGCACAGTGTGGCGGCAGCAGGGGGGGCCTCCTTCGAGCCTGCGCTGCCACTCGATGGCCTTCCAGGCATTTTTTTCAACGGCCGGCCAACAGCAGAAGCTTCCAGGCCAGAACAACCACAGTGCCGGGGCGCAAGGGGAGAGGGGCTGTGTGGTGTGTGTGAGGTCCTGCATCATTGCGTCAAAGAGATATCCACACCTGGATCTCTGCAAACCCGGACCAGGGCCTTTTCCTTGGTCAACCCAGGTTTGGCCAAGCACCCCGGCCGCACATCATGGCCAGACCGGGACAGACAGGATCAAACGGGCAGATTCTGTACCTGTCGATGAGAGTTTCCCCTTCCCTCTGCCCTTTTCTCTCCTTGCCCGAGCTATGCTTGGAAAAGAAGCTCAGGGAGCTAAAAGCGGCCTACTGTGGTTCTCGATACGGCAGCAGCTGCTAGGTGCCGGTTTCAATGGGGCGCACCGTCAGGCTGGATGGTCGCATGTTCCAGCAGAAGCTGCGCGACTGACCCTCCATGACGGCGGTTCGTGTGGGCGTCCCGGTCGGCTCATTGGGCCGCCATGGCACCCTTGCAAGAGTGGTTAGACTATGTGCCAAAGGGTGGCCAAGCCGGCCTGATGACAGGCAGCCCAGCAGCTCCCGTGCAGCGACGGCGGCACACATGCCTACATGCTGCGCAGTGGACGGCGGTAATGGGTGAATGTGAGGGCCTGCGTCGACGGGTTTGCATGTTTGCGATCCATGCGGCGGCACCCTCCCGCCCACCAAAAGACGCCTTCTTCTATTGTTGCAGCTTTTGCAACCCTGTTCAAGGCTGCCTGCTTCTTCTAAAACCCTTTGTCCCTCTCCTCTCCCTTTCATGAGCCATTCTGACCTTCTTCCACCTTCCATCTGCTTGAACATTCCCTGCTCTTCTCTGCGTTACCACATCCATCGTGTTCTCCCGCTCTGCGGTCCGCTGCCACACACACACTCACGCACACACACACACACACTTTCACGCACGCTCACACACTCACACGCTCGCACTTCGGTGACACATGTGCTAAAATAAAAACTATGGGCTCACCCGGCATCCAGAAGGCCGCGACAACACAGCCCTCCCCTGTCTTCCGTAGAGTTTTCGATCATTCCATTGACAATTTAGATAGACTCCGTGCCAGTGTGCAGATCACTCCTCGTCAAAGCGACCAAGAAGAGGAAACATGTAGGCAATCCAGTCGAAACATCCGTCAAACACATATCCGGCTGCCTCGCTAGTTTCGCTTGTCTCGCCTACCCAAATGAACGAACCCCTCTCTTCCGGGCCCCCTCCCCTCCTCTGACGGGGGACGGAAGGGCCGTCTTGTCACTTAATTCACCGATGCGGTGCCAGTGCTGCTACTTGGTCTCGGAGCAAATTTCATCGAAATCTGGAAAGGAAAAAATGCTTATCGTGCGCGGCCAGCGGGCGGCGGCGCGATCGACAAACCACCCCTCCCATGGGCCAAGGGCGGTGACACAAGCTGGGCCGCTAGCCCCGAAGCTCCCGCCTCATCGCGGTCAAATCCATGTCGGCGCATCGTCACCACCAGTTTCCCTTCTCGACATGGTCGCGGGAACTCTGGGGTCGAAAGGTGAGAAACTCACTCTCGTCCACCACTCACGCGCCCACGCACCGACACCTGACCGTGTCTCGGACCTCAATGACGGCCGTCACCCAGCAGGGAAGTGCCATGTCCGTCCGACCTCTGCATTGGGCCTTCACGATCGCTCGGGGACCTGCGTTGGTTACACTGACGTTTGGGCGACGGCCAAGGGACTGGCTCTCGTCGTCTCTTCCCCTTCCCTCGCGCGCCGCCCCCCAAAATAGGCCTGTCAAGGCGCCATCTGCAGCCCGAAGCAGAGGGACCCTGCGCCCCCAATCAAGGGCGAGCTGGGCTGGCTGGCGGGCTGGCTATCATTGCCATCAACGCCCTTTGCGCAGCAACACGGCGGCAATTGCAGATCTCACGACGTTACACCGACGTACGTGCGTCCGTATTCTCGAGATTACTCAGGCAAACCCTCGCAGCTGATGTTTTCTCGGTACACAGAGCCGCGCATGCGTCTACGTTGCGTCTGCACACTGCGCTGCACTGCACTGCACTGCGTCTGCGTCGTGGTGCATGCATGCATCGCCGTCTTTGACGCTTGATGCTTGCTACAGCTGTTGCTGCACATGCCGCCCAATTCATCCCCTTGCCTGTCTCTCCCTCTCCCTCTCTCTTGTCCCCCCCGCCGTATCCTCCTCCCCCCCTGCCAGGACCTCACTGATTGGCAGCCCAAAGGAGATGCTTGAATGGGACAACGGCGCCATGGATTCTGCAAAAATGGGGGCGACTCTGCAACTGCGTCTCCACCAAGCGCGTGGTGTCTCAGAGCCCAACATGGCCGCCTTCATGCCGGCCTCTCTCTGTCGAACGCAAACCACAGCCACTGCCTCGCTCCCCACAAAACCGCACACAAACTCTCTCCCAACACCACTCTATACACCGCACTTGCGTCCGGGGCCGCACCATGATCGCCCGCCAAAATCGGGGTCACAGACCCTGTCTAACCACAAATCTAATCGTGTTTCGCCTTCTTTTTTGTTTTCGTCCGCTCCATCAACTGCCTTGTACGGTGTAGTCGAGTTAGCCCTCACAGTTATTTTCCCGAAGTTGCGCCCTTGGATCGCATCCACGGACCACGCGCATCGCCCCTCGGAGATGACCGCATAACACGTAGCTATATCACGCACAGACGAAGAGTAGACAATCGATCGCATGAAACTCCAATGTATTGGTATAATTGTTGCCCCACGACTAAGCTTCAAGCAAGTTCCTGCCCAAGAGAACGCCGTGTAAATGCTGCCAAAGCTGGTTTTGCCCCCATAGCGCCAAGTGATCCAATGATCTCCAATGTTCATTCCACAGCCCCAGTTTCTGATAAAACATGATAAAAAAAAAAAAAAATCAGACCCTCTCCTCCCTCCCAGTAATACAAGAATATATATCCTCGAAGCGAACGTAAAATGTTTGTCCTTCCTCCAATTCAGTTACCGATGGTTCTCATCAAACGCCGTGCAGATAGAACATTGCCATAAATGAACATAGATTAATGCTGAGTTGTTGTTGTGGTTGTAAAAACATGCCGAAAATCGTGTCAAGTTGCCCGTCGTTTCAAGGGGGGGTGCGCGTGCTAGGTTTTTAGCGGTATTTCCCCATCCCACATTCAGATGATACAGGCTGCTCCACTAAAGAGTCGCTCTGATCTAAGTTCTCGCCCGAGTTCGACGCACGTTTAGGATCGAAGGACAGACCCGGAAGCGTTGAATTCGAAGCTGTGGCAGCCTCTCTCGTGTCTCTTCATGTTGCTCCGCACGCTAAAGGCCTTTCCACAGCCGGCATGGGGGCACTTGAAGGGCTTCTCGCCAGTGTGGGAGTGGCTGTGGATCCGCAGGCTGCTCGGTCGGCTAAAGGCCTTGTTGCACGTTTGGCAGATGTAGCGGTCCTGGCTCTGCGGGAACGCCGCACCTCCGGTTGGGTTCAGGTAGTGGTGGTGTTGCCATGGGTTTGCGCCGGTGGCGCTGGGAGCCGCCATCGTCATCGGGGGAGGGAATGTCTGAGGGAGAGGGCGCTGGTAGTAGCCACCCACAACTTGTGTCTGGGGAGGAGGAGTAGGCTGCATAGAGGGATAGTAGCCGCCCACGAGAGGCTGCTGAGGTGGGTAGGAACCTGCGTAAGGCTGGTGAGGGTAAGGTGCAGGAGTTGACCGAGGAGCAGGGGCCGGAGCCATCGGCTGTCGTTGAATGTCGGATTCCAGGGGAGGAGTGGTCTCGTAGTAGTAACCCCGAGGAGCTGAGCTGGGGTATGGCTGGCTGGTGGGCTTGGTTGAAGGCGAGTTGTAGCCGTCGAAAGAGGCATCCGTGCTCATGGGTGGTGTAGGAGGCAGACCACGGTGAGCCGAAGACTTGGCATATCCAGAACTGGGTCTGCTGCCTGAGGAGGGTGTCAGTTTTTTTGTTGCAATCCGGGACCATTAGCTGCTTTGCAGTGTTCCTTACCATCGATCTGAGGGGAGTGCTGTCGCGACACTGGGGAAGCCTCGCTGGCGGGAGAGCCAGCATCTGCCAGACCCAAGAGGTTGGAGATGGAGGGGAGCGAGCACTTGTTGTCTTCCATGGGGGGCGAAGGAGGAGCCTGAGGGTGTTGGCGAGAGTGGTAAGAAGTGTACTGGCTAGACATGAAGGATGTGGCAGCGGTGTGCATCTAGGTGCCAAGTTTCGATGGTTGGAGGATAGGTGGTGATAATTAGTCTGGCGGGTTTGGTTTGGAAGACAGATGCCGGCCAAGGAGTGATGGGCCAGGTGAATTAGAAGAGGCGGCACGGGGCAGTATTAAGTGCGTTGAAGAGTAGTAACGGCGATGATGATTAAAGAAGCCCGAGAGCCTGTTGAAGTCAAGAGGTAGTTGATGTCTGATTCAACGAGTTCCGGGAGCCAGTAGTAGCAGAGACAATGAAGGGGGGCCTCGGGAATCTTAAGTAGGTTTCTCGGGAGGGACGAAGATTGTCAAGGTATTCAAGATCTTGTGAATCGACCAAGGTGACCCAGGCTTCTTTGACGTACCCCCCTCCCCTCCCCAGCCCCAAAAGCTGTCATGGAATATTGGGTGTGGGCCTACCTACTCCCAGGACACCGAACCTGGGACGAAAACTGGCAGGGTTCGAGGGTGAGGGCGAGGAGGGGGGGCGCTGGCAAACGGTGACGGAACATGCCCTGGCGGCCCCATCGATGATGGGCCTGGGTGTGAGTGTCTGTGCCGGCAGTGAATGAACCAATGTTATGGGGCACACTGCTGATCCGTGGCAGGGGAGGGGGCGTCGTGGATGTCGAGGGGGGCGTGAAGGTCTGGCGTTTGAGGATGTGTCGTGTAGTGTGGCGGGCGTGTGAGATCTAGAGGTGTGTGTCGCCCCGGCTCCGGGATGACTGCTCATGGATCAAACGGTCGACAGGCAAATCATCGAAATCCCTGTTCCCTGACTTCTGAATATCTCTCTTCCACCCTGTGCTGCGTGAGATGTTGATCATCGTCGCCCAGTCTCGTCGTCATGCTCCCCTCCTGGAGCCCCTCCACTTTGCTCTGCTCTGCTCTGCGCTGCTCTCTGCTCAGCCTTGAGTCGGAAGACTTGCCCTCGAGCTTTGCAGCCAAATTGCCCAACCCCGACGCCGGGAACCCATCATGGCAGAAGCATGGTTGGCAGGGAAGCCTGCGGAGCGCATTGTGGCCCGTTCACGTCTTCTGGAGAAACACTGTATTTCTGCCATGAAAAAGCATTTCCATCCACTGAAGCCCTGCCGCGGCGTTGCACTGCTCGATCCCGGACCACCATTTCCTATTTAGGACACGGTGCCGTTCTGAGCAGAAGGCGGCCCACACTCACCTCATCCATGTCTCCCTCATCCGTGGCCTAGGTCTGCCGCCAGGGGTGGCCTGGCTTGGCGCCCGTTTTGGGCTTCTCCCTCTGAATCTCGAATCGTCGAGGGTACGGCTTGAGACGATCTTGACTCAAAACCACCCTCTCGCACAAAACCCATTCATGTTTCGCCCGTATTCTGTGCCGCCGGGTTTGGACATGGCCTCGCGCCGGGCTCACCGTCACTGGAGCAGGCTCCGCGCATCATACAACAGATCATGTTTGAGATGAGGTTTCTCAATCGCCAGTCCTCCCCCACAACTCACGATGTCCAAGGTTTCCGGACATTTCGTTGTGCCGCGCCGTTCAGCATGTGCCGCAGAGTAGCAAACCTTAAACGTCGCATTTGCTGTGAAGCCTCGTATCTCCTGAGCCACATTTCCAACGTCATCGACGAGCTTGATCAAAGGTAATTCCACAGTAAACGCTGCGGGCTCCCCGTAGGGTTTTTGGCAGGAAATTGTCCGTAAAATGATGCTCAGATTTGCGGCCAACCTTGCCAGCCATGGTTCAATTGTGATAGGCCACATGTGCGTACGGCGGCCGTGAAACATTTTTGAGATCCCCCCAGAAGCTCCGGCCGGGCCTGTCTGCGTCAAAAAGACTTTGCCGAGTGCATGTGTAAAGCAGCCCGTGGCGCGCCGTCGCGGACCTGCAGCGCTGGTCTCTTAGGGTTGACAGAATGTCTGTAAGCGAGTTCCAGCCACGGTACAAAAAAGATGGCGTAACGGCAAGCGCGTCATTCCGTGGCCCCCGCTTGCGGTTGGGCGCTAGTTCTTGTTGCATCTGTCATCTTGTCCGTAGCCATCAATTGTCATGTTTTCTCGCCCTCCTAGAAGGAAAAAAAGAAAACGGGCTAATTTGGGTGATCGCCGCCTTAGCGGGCGCCAAGGATTCACACCATCATAAGCGAGCAAAGGAGGCGCCCGGCTTTGATCGACCAAGTGTTTGAAGAGCGTGCTAGCGTCAAGCCTCCCCTTAACAGGACAACAACTCGCAGGAAGGACAAACCTCTAACAGTCTCTGAAACTCCCTCTCAGAGGACAATAGTGGCAAGTTTTGGCAGCGTGACATTGGGTTTCAAGAACGGCTACCTCTCCCAGGCCTATCCAAGAGTTTCAACAAGGCGGCAAAGGCAGGTCTATTGTCGTTCCTATCCCAAATAGCTCTTGTAAGACTGTCTCTGAGACATTCTGAGACAGACGAGCCATGGAAAAACGGCTTGCGCCAAACTTTAAGCGACGACACGTGCGAAACAACCAGTTTTGCTTTTTCCCATTTCGTCGTCGCCGCGCCATCGCAGCCACGCCCGCTGTGAGAGAGCACAGCCCATGCTGCCAAGAACGAAGCCACTTCGCACAAATGAGTTATTCCGGTTTGTGCTGCTCATCAGAGAGGGCAGGCCCAGGCCCAGGCCCATGGTCTAGAGTTTATTTGGTTGGAAGCTTCAGTGCAATTAAACCCGGTTGTGAATGGTGGCTAGAGAGACGCGCCCGGAATGTGGGGGCTGCAGTTGGGAATTCACTTGTCGATCCTACTGTGTCCGAAGATGGAAGCTCCAATTCTCTAATTTAGAGGCAACTGGGGAAAAAACGAGATGCACGCTGCACTGCAATTGTCGGCCCCCAAAACTACCGGGGCTGGGGGAGACAATCCAGAGGACCCCGAAACGGGCTCCTCTCGAGGGCCGATCAGGTGACCCGTACCCCCAGATCACATTATAGGGCGGTGATACTTCGGGGCCTCGTCCGGGTTTGCCTGCCGCTCAAGATCCAACAATGCGGTCCTGATAGATGCTTTCCAGGGTTTTGTCACTGTCGGAATCCCAGGAGTGACGTTCTTGGGCAGCTAGCAGTGAGGCACAGCCGGTCAGGCCGTGGGTGTTTATGGTGTTTGCAATGCTGATCAGTGGAGTAATCAAAGCGGGTGGGCCACCCAGGATACAACCAACGAAGCCTCCTGGGATTGCATCCAGACCCCTCGACAACGATCCTCGGCATGTAGGGGAGCGCGCTCCTTTGAACACAGCCTGATGCCGCGATGGAAATGAGATGAGGTGATTGTTGTCGACAGCGCCGTACGACAGCGTTAGCTCGTAAGGCCTCGAACCACAAAAGTGCTTTAGTAAGGCTCCAACCATTTCTGGCAGGCCGTAGGCATTCTCGTAGCCAGGGACAAAACAATATGGAGAGAGCTAAGATATAATCTCCCCGAACTAGATCCAGAGAGCACATGGTCCCTTGAAAGGCTCTTCCCGAGAATGCAGGGAGGCGCGAGCGAACGCAGTAGTGAAACAAGTTCCCGGTGCTAGTGATGGGAGTCTGGACCAGGTGCTGTGATAACAACGTGCTGTCGACTCAAAGTGGAATGGGTGAATGGAAAATTCGGGGAACAATTGCTGGTCTAACCGGGGACTTGAGGCGGTGGCAGGAGGCCGGTCACCGGCCAGGGGATTTCTTGGGCGCTGGTTTTGTCTTGGTGCGAAACTCGCTTCCAGAGCCGACGCTGAATGTGGGGACATTGAAATGGACAGCCACGTCCGCCAAGACATCAATTATTGACGGCATCTCGTTTGATAGGGAGGCATAAACCTGTTGCGACAGCTGGAAGCCGCTGAGGTAGAGTTCGAGCATAGACCTAAGTAGCATGCAAGGTCAAGACTCAAACCCACAGAGCCCGTTGGAAAGCTGGCAGGGCAGCATCATTAGGGAGGAGAGTTGGAGACCACCATTGGTTGGGACTTCCCGAGCGGTAGTGCCGGGGCACTTCCAGATTCGGGCGATGCGAAACAAGGACCTGGGTGTGAAGAAAATCAATCCGTCGATCAGTACAGGACTGTTGGCAAGGATTAGAAGCCTCCCGCACAGTTCGGTGGTGGGTGTTGTCGGCGAGAGAGCGGATTGGATGAATTAGTCGGCCAGAGCCCAAGAGGGTCGTGCTGGAAAAAGCAAAGCCCAAACGGGAGAGGGAACGCCAGGGTGTTCGGCTGGCTGAGGGGCGGCCTTGCGCGATTGGCATGCGCATTTCCAAGGCTGTTGATGATTGATAGCGAGTGCGAGCGCGCTAACGAGGCAGGTGAAGAGCTGGCCTGGGGGCGCGAGGCTTGAGGTGGTATGTTGGAGTAGCGGCTGGGCATGTCATGCCTCACTACATAGAGTTACAGCACACAACTGCCCCCATCCCACGACCTACCCGCTGATGGAGGTGCCCCGTCCACTGAAGCACACGGCAATACGTCATGCTTCCTCAACCGTCGGCTAGGCCCAAATCCCGACAACGTGCCGCAAATGGAGAAGGCATGCATGCCAAGCGTCGCCGTTAGTGGGCTACCCACCAAAATCCGGTCCCCGAAATTCTAGACGCCTAGGTATGTGTATCACCCTGTATTATAGCACAGGATTACGAGCCTGGGTTATTGCTCGGAGGACGCTGATCGTGAAGCTCAAGGAAGGGAAGTTCAAGCAGAGGGGAAAAAAAAAAAAAAAAAACTACAGGGGGCGGGGCTTCCAAATTTAGTCAGGCACCCTCAGCACTAAGGACCTTGGTGCACTGCAGGACGTGCTGGGAGCACCCGAAGGAAGCAAAGCATGATCTGACTGGACCGAGAACGAAGCTTTCTTGGCAGATACACCATGTGCATCCTGTAGGTAGGGTCTGAGACCAGCATGCCAATATGCGTACGCGGTCGGCAACAATTAATGGTGCGTGCCACACGAATTGTCCTGCAGGCTCGTAGGTACTGTCGAGGATACAAGACCATACACGTGTACAGTTGCATGGTACTATATGAACCGCCTTGCGTTGCCCGTACACATATGTCATTATTAGTACCTGCTAGCTGCCATGGTGGTCCCTTCGTGACCGTTGTGCTGACTAACGCTAGCAGCCCCAAAAGCCAACCAACCCACCGCCGCCGTAGGGTAGCACGTTGTTGATTTCCTCATACGAGTTGACCATGGCACTGGGACCAACGTCAATTGATCATTCATCCCATCCATCTCGTGATCTCCACCCTAGAACATCCAAGATCCATCGTCGTTCGCACATCACCATATCCATCGCCAGCTTATGCTTGCTCATCTTAAATTGTTCCTGAAAGTCAAATTCTCCTTGCTCATCGACATCATCCCCCTTGCCATGTTTCGAACAGCAGGCGGGTAGGGTTGAGCAGGGGGGTTGGCATGGGCCGTCGTCAGTCAATCCCTTCCAGGAGTGCCCCCGTTCACTTCTACTACGAACATCCTCGGCGAGCCTTGATGGCAGCCCCAGCATGAACCCGATTTATGCCATTGATCTCCAAACCCCCATTACAGCCTCCATCGCTCATCTCCTCGTACCTCCCGGACCTGCAGCAGCGTCGTACTCACCATTATGCAGTTGCACGCCGGGACGCTCCCGTCCTTTCGAGTCTGGCCCTAGTGCCCTGTCTATTGATTGTGACAACTTGGGACAGCACTGCATCTCGAGTAACGTTTCTAGCGCCGCCACCGTTGCAGGCGGCGGCACAATTGTCCGTCTGTCTCGCCCTTACCCCAGACATTTGCGAAGCCACCGGCAACGGCTCGCCCAAACCCTAACGGCTTTGTCCAGTCCGCCTCGGCATCTACGGAATCGTCCTTGAGACAGTGGCCGCCGAGGCGCAAGCTTTCCCCCCAGAAACACTAAAATGTCGTGCCAAGCAACGGTTCAAGAGGCGTGCCCGTTCGGGGCCCTATTAGCGCCCTCTCCCACGAGGGTTTCCTGCCTGTGATCTCCAGAGAGCCGTGGCGATCAACAGGGGTGACCCTGGCACACCAACGATGTCGGCCACGCGAGAGTGGGTTAGCAAGATTCGGTCCCCCCCCTGGGCCTCTAGTGCTCCACTAGCTGGTGGCCTGATGTTAATCTCTCTGAGAGCGTGCTGGCGGTACACTGAGTTGCAGCCCTGTCGACGGGGCAAGGACCACTGCTGTTTGACCCCAAGAACGCGCGCTTTCTTGGGCGGAAGCCGTGGGCATGGACTTGGGCTCAGTTCTCGCCTTGGATCTTGCACAAAGCCGGGAGCCATTCCTACACAGGGCTTGTCCCGATGGTTTCGATCCCGACAGGCGCTGCCGTCATCGGGACCACCGAATGCGGTCAATGGGCAATTGAAGGATTAACATCATCTCGGCCGCATTATTCTTCCCAGCGTCGCTGTGCGCTGTCTTGCTCAGGCTTACTACCTGTATTCTCACGATGCTCACCTCACAGACCTGTCAGTTCTACCACACCCATATGCACCTGCTCCTTGGTGGCGATATTCCCCATACCTGTCCTATCCTGGTCAAAGTTCTTACATAGTACATCCGTATTCTTTTGCTGGTCGCCGGAATGCCCTAGTTGCCCGACAGCCAGGTACCCCCAACGCCCACAGACCTCCTCAAACGACTCCACTGCCACGACAAGATTACTGCTTTCGGAAAGCCTAGTCCGGGACAGGGACTCTTGATCTGCTCTGCCCGTTGTAACGGGCGAGGCGCAAGCAACTTTACAAGGCACTTCCATGTTCGGAATTTCCCGTCATGGACTTCCTACGTCCCGTCTGTCTGAAATCAGTCCATTGCTTGACCGATCGCCAGCACCTACATTGAGATCCTCAACTTAGAATCGTGATACAGGATTCCAAAGACTTAACTTTTTTTTTTGCTCTCCCTAGCTGGTCCCCAATGATCCATGTTGCGGCAAAGCTTTTCTCCCTGCCCTCCTCACTTGTCTGGGGCGTATGCACCCACAAGGTGTGCAACCTCATGTGAACGAAGTTTGGCTAGGCCATTCCTATTGTGTCCAATCTAGACTGGCCTGGTGGGCATCCCGAGCAGCGGATGATGGACCTCGCAGCCAGAGTTGCTGGCGCCTCTCGGCGTGCCTCAGGTCTTAAGCCTGCGGCACAGGGGGAGATCCCATTGCATGGAATGTGACGATCAGGGGCGACGATACCGTACCGTACTGCCTGAAGACGTGGTATCCAAACTTACGGTTAGGGCCACAGATCACCTTCTCGCACTCCCAACTGCCGTCCCCTCTTTAGCCGGGACAATAATGATCGCCCTCTCCTCGATGATCCTCAGTGATATGATCACATCCATCGCGGGTTAAGCGAACGTATAATGAACGCCGCATTGGGTGTGCCCTGTCCGGCCATCCCAGCCCCTTTACTGCTTCGGCGAATCACCACCATATTGTAGTACAGCCAGCATGCTCCTGGACAACCCTTTCGTTACCGGATGGGTAACTCGGCCGGGGCTGAATTTGCCGTTGTTGGCGCCGATTCAACATACAACTCGGGCTATTAGATAGTGACATGCCAATACGAAGTCGGATTCTGGTGCAATAAGCCTCAAACCAAATTGTCAAGGTTGATCAATAATAACGCTTCATATACCGAAGACTAGCACCTTCAAGGGACCACTTCCCTGCTGCTTCCCTTTGCTTTGCTCTTGCATAGCAAAATAACCCTGATGCCGTATCCCTTGCAACATTGTGTTAGTGTCTGCCAGGGGAGATCTCGGATGAAACCATGGATCAGAGTCTACTGGGCGCTTGTTCATGTCATACAGACATGGCTTGGGATTAGGAGTATCACTTCTGTGATCAAACGCTGTCCGTCTGACTTTACCTGGATACGTCGGCGTACATCACTGAGGATTTGCTGCTCAGTTGCCCGGTCCTAGGCTCCCGACAGCCTAAACGCCGCATTCTCCGTCACTGGTTAGCAGGGCAGTGGCCACTCCTGGAGCTCTCATGACACCCCCAGATTTATAAGCGTCTCCTAATCAGCCGGATTCTGTCACGATGTAACCAACTTGCAGGATACGTGGATACGTACTTGTCCACACCCCCTCCCTTGGAAGCCCAGTTTTTGGTCTCCCGGACTTTTACCAAGATTCATGCTGATCTTCTGCATAGAGGCAGTCGCAGCTCGGGCTACTCGGCGTATAAGAAATTCAAGTCGATGATTCGCACAACCTGCATCGGAAGGGGGGCTTGTGATGCACCTCGATGCGTCGAGATCCCGCCGGCGTCAATGGTTGACACGGCTCCGCTCATTGCCCAGCCAGTGCATGACACCCCAACCGTGGGCAGACGGTGTGCCACGTTTTCACCAATGCTGTCGATTTCTATTCAAAATGATCAACAACATCCCTTGCATAACCGCCGGGACAGCACCCTATGTTGGCCGCACGACATAAGCCTCGTTTCGAGAAAAGAAAAGCATAGCAGGACCTTGGTGATACATTACATGCATGCTATGTGCTCAGAATTTGCTACACGGCAACATTTGACGTGTGAGATATGTGACCGGAAGCACGTCAAATTAGGGTGGCGCTGGGTCGTGTAGCAGTGGCTTGTCCTCACCGGGCTTAACAGAGGTATTATTGTTGAAATGTGTGTCTACAAAAAACCCGTTGAGAGGTCTCCCGTCAATCATGACTGCTAGGTGTGACCAGGGTTGCAGAAAAGCTGAGGACCGTGTGTTCAGCATCCATTCGACGCCCCTCAACGAGAGAGCTCCGTACCAAGATCTGGTCGCTGGAGTGGCATGGCTTGTTTGCTTTTTGTGATTTTCCTTGGCTCACCTATCACTTCAAAGCTCGTACGACTTGACTCACTTTTCTTTTTTGTTTTCCCCTCAAAAGATCCAGGAGCAACACTCCCGCCGAGGGAGCAACCCGCACTGCCGTCGAACTGCCAACTCCACACTCAGTGCATTGCTTTTGCCGGGGAATTGAGTGGTCGCACCGCGCATTGGCCTTACCGGGCGCATTTTCGATAGCCTAGACGCCCCAAAAGGATATTTTATGACGGATCTGCAGGTGTCAGATATCACATGGGATGAAATTGCACGCGCGGTGGCTGGAAGTGATGGCGGTGGGGGCCAACCAACGCGCGGTAGTGGTGGTTGGCGTTCCTGAATGCCTGTAAGATGTTGTCTTACACAGTGCCTCCTCGCGTGCCCCTCGTTCTCGTGAACCAGAGGGCGCCGCCAGGAGGATTCACGAAAAGCAACCAACTCATTTGACGAGGATGGAGAGGCTTGGTGTTTGAGCCTTGTAACATTCCGGGCGTACACAGGGGTTGTGATCAGCGCTGTGATCACCACTCCCGGACTAGGCCACGGAATCAGCCTTGCCGGCACTCAAGGAGAGTAAGTTTTAAAACATTCTAGGTTTGCGAACGCGATGTGCGAGTTGCGCGACAATGTGTCAGTGCCATGCCCGGATCGACACCGTCTCGGCGACCTCTCCAATGACAGGCGACGGCATTGCACTGTCGCGGAGTGAGCGCCCGCGCGGCTGAGTTCCCCGTAATAATGGCGATACTTTACCTCCCTGCCCTGTCGCGGCAGTAGCGTCGGTTCTGACATGTCGGGGTTTAATATGAGACCGAGTCAGGAAATGTAGGTGTGACCCTGTAAGATTGACTAACTTAGACTTTGATAGAACCCATTGATCCTTCTGACGTTTCTTAGGTGACATTGCCACTGCCGATCCTTTCCAACGGTCAACGGGTGTTTTGACCAAGCTTTATTAAAGAGCGATGCTAGCTAAAAACCTCGTAATTTAGCATCGTCGGAGATTGCATCTGGAACGTCTGACTTCTCCATTTTGCAGCTAATCACAACCCAAACTTTCAACAAGAGCAGCCAGTCCAACGCTAATACGACTGTGGTGTTTTTTATCGGACTCGGTATACATAATTAAAATATAATGATAATTGAGGTTTCAAGCTTTAATCTATATATGCATCCTTTCCATCATGACTTAGTCAAGACATGCAATATTACACATGTACATTGCGCAGTGAAGATCATAACGATGCTGTTCCAACATGCTTGTCCCTTGACTGAGTGTATAGCTAACGGGGATACACGCACCAAACTTGGTGCACTGACAAAACTATTCTTCCAGAAAGTTGCTCTGCGCTCACACCGACACTTCGAGTCACCACCAAGGTATGATCCTGTTTGGGCCGAATTGCGCCTAGCATTAGTTCGTATAGGTAGCAATGATTCATGCAATAAATTACTCTGAATTTTGTGCAAAATTAGTCCCCCCATAAAAAAGACTGTGCCTTGAACCAACACTTAATTCATGGGTGGTTGGTACATGAAGGTCCCTGAACGACAACATCTCGCATATCGAGCCAATCCATTATGAGAGGAACCGGGTATTTTCTTTATGCGCCATTTACTTAATTTAATCCAAAATCTGATATGAGTGGCCACGTGATTGTAACTCATTTTGCAGATGTTTTTCCTTCATGCTTGGTGAATATCTAAACCAGGCTGCGGCATACCTAGGTGTCAGGCGCAACTCAGATAACCGGCATCCTTATGTCCAAAGGCAGTAGTAAACAAGAAGTTACTTCTCACACCAGAGGCTCATATGAGCTCAAGTTTATTATCACTTTCTCGTACTTCTTCTGGCAGCTCGGTGTCCGCCTCGCCTCGCCCTCGCCCGCAAGGTTTATATTTGAGATTCCGGTCACATTCCGGCTGTTCATACTCTTGTACGCACGGGCGCTTTGAGCTGAAAACGATATCACTCTCACGACTTAAAGAAAAGCGACGTTGTTATTCGATTGTTGTTGAGTGCTGCTTTACATTCGTGAATTGAGAATTTGGAGTTGTTAGGATTGACTGCAAGTTGGGCTGTGCAAACACAGCAGTTTGAAAAAGCAAAGAAGATAGGAATGTATCGTTCTAGTCAAGTAATCTGTAGATAAAATCAATCTTAAACAGCTGGTGTTTGTCTATTTCACACAATTTCCTGAGTGTCACGATACGTTTCGCGATCGACCCCATCTTTGTCCTCAGCATAGCTAGTCATTCCCAAAACACATTGCTTCTTTTCTTATCGTAAACTCTACAGGAAATTCAAGTAAGATTTGTGGACGACAACATAACTTGAATAAAATTATACCCGCTTGGTTTTAGATTAGTTGGACATCTTATGCACTCAAGGTCTTTGGATGAGGTGGGGCTCGTTGACCGGCAAAACTTGTTCTTGGATTGAATCTCAGCTTGAATCCGGGGGATGCAACGGCGTAGTCAACATTGTGCGTACGGGTGATTCAAGTTAATTGCTATTTTGGTAGAGACAAAGCGATCGCCTTTTTTTTCGCGTTGAACACTATTTGCAACAGCTGCCTGCTTCTGGGAAACCCGTTCAGCCCACCTCTTGCTTTTTCAACTAGGCATAAGCAATGGTTTAGTTAATTGTGGAATGGAGAACGTGCTGGCGCCGGTTAGGGAGTGAGCGACTGATATGGGAGGACGTTCGCCAAGGAGACTCTCGTTCCTCTAGAGTCCACGAACCCGAGAGTTGGAAAATATATGTACTAAGACATCAAAACACAAGCCGCCTTCGAGCAGCTTGAGAAATTTGAGCCAATTAAGTTGATGAAAGTAAATAAATCGGGCAGGTAAAAGAGGGCGACTAAAGTCACTCGGCGCGTTGCGCTGAAACATGACGAACTGGCTGAATAGTGATAGACAGGGGAGGGGGCCTCGAAAAAGAGTACAGGCCAGAAAAGAGCTCTCGTTCCTCGATCAAAATACCAGTATGTACAAGGCTTTTCTTTATCGTACCTCGTTAACTAGAGCAAGTAGGCCAACTGGATCTGAAGACGTTTCTGTAGCGGCTTTCCACTCGCAGAAGGTTGAACCCCTCGAGGACATGGCCTAGAGGCTTTGGCCTCTTGAGTCACGATGCTATATCAGAATCGACGTTTGAGGCTAGGCAACGTTGTCGTGGTTATATAATAGTTCAGCATAAAGCGATATTGCTTCGCCGTTTGTCGTGAAACAAAAAAAGGTGCTGGAAATATTGGTTCATCTTCTGGAACATGAGATGTGATGCGGGTTTTCGGAGTGGGCATGGCTACTTCAACCGGCTCATTTCCATGTTGACGCTCCCATTTCATTTGTCATGCTTCTAACATAACGCCCCGAGAAGCAACAAATACTTTGAAGGTTGATGATAGCCATAGTAAATTTACAGAAAATATTTTTACTGTCGAATAACATGCTAATTTGATTACACTCGCATACGAGTCACTATGTGGGTGTCATTAAAAGACATCTTCACTCACGATTGGCTCCTTGGAGGCAGATACAATCGCGGAGCCGATTCCAAAGACCCAAGGCTCAAATCTGATGTAATCAACCGAAACCAAAGGAAACAAAAACATCTAAATACATTATCTAGTAAATTTGAAAAGAATTATGCAGCTGAGAATGGAGTCCCCATGATCGCGACAGTCTCAAGCCGAGAGTGCGAGGGGATCAGGTGAAAACACTTGTGCTGAAACAGTGATACAAAGTTAACGTGAGCACCTGTCTAGACACATGATTCTATTGGTCAGTATGCATATTGAGGAGACATAAGATGCTGCAATATATTTGGTTAGCTGGGAAAACCGCAGCCTTGGCCTTCAGACTAAGCACCAATGAAATTTTACTCTCAAGTCTCAGCCCATGTCATTGGTATCAGAGACATGAATCAGAACACCATTAAACGTAAATATACGACAATACTATCAGAAGAATCCAGAAGAAATATGGTATTCTATCTATCTTTATGGTTTCTATTTTTTAATGGGTATTCCTGATGGCCATTGCATGCAGGTGGGCTGAACATCACCAGAACGATTGTAGGTGACCTGGCCTGACAGGCGTCAGTTACAGTATTAAATAGCTCACCAAATCAAACCAGCATGTAGCTTTTTTGAACGATTTATTTGTTTCCCAACTCAAAGTAGCGCGAGGAGTGATAGTATTGAATTTGGACCTAAAACGTTACCGAGTCTCTTGACCACGTAATTTGGGCGGGACGCTGAGAGCCAACTCAAGGTTATAGATTAAGGGAAATTTTCCATTTTCAAATGTAATCTCCAAGATTTATCTATCGAGCAGTAACAGCATAATCTGTTTCTTTACTTTCGCCTTCTCCGTTGTCATGATTAGCCAAACATTGCTTCAGCTGCTGTACAGTGTTGTGGCTTAAAACCAATCAGCTCGATAATTCAAGCATAGCTACGATATATTTTCCACCGGTTCTCATAAACTCGCCGGGCATAGTTTAGTTTGATATTATCTCCGGCGGCCCGACGCGTCCCGGCTATGACACGTCTTGGTCACTGGAATGACAAATGCAGTCATGATTTTCTTTCTCAGGCAATTCGCTGTTTCTATTTTCGGCCTGATGCATGATCATATCCTCTCTTCTCTCATTGGAAAATGACGATGGCATATTCATGATGGTTGACAAACACACCCGGGGTCTGCGCAGTTGCCAAGTCCCTAAACCAACGCCTGTTTTTGCCTAAACACCGCCTCGAGGTTCTGCCTCATTGCCTTGTCTTAAATTCTCCTCTTTTTTCTCCCATTTTAGTCAGGTGTCCACGTTGCCTGACGCACCAACAGCGAGCTGGCCTCGTCTCGACGCATGATGCCCTTCTCGGTTTTGGCTGCATTACGTTGCATTTACCGTTGGGGTTGAAAAAACGCCATGAGATGCACATCATTTTAGTTAATTCGTAGCCTGAACAGCCGAGACTGACTATTACGACTCTATGACCGCATGATTGCATATCCCTCACATCCACACGTCGTTAGGGCTGCCAACTCGACCAGACGCTTGCATAATCACGCGACCCTTGTTGGAATGGAAGGGCTGCCATTTGCACATTGAGAACAACCCTATAGGGCGAGCCAGATTCGGAACGCGTTATTTTCTGCCAGCGAATAACGTTGTAGGCTGAGGAATGGGGCTTGCAGCATCAATTGGCAAATCTCGATAACACTGCAATTTTGGTACCAAGAAGTCGCAATAAGATTTTAGCTGGCTTTCTATCCATGATGAGCGCCGTGCACTCTAACCGTTTCTGTGCCCACTGACAAGAATATTATTTGGTTCAAATAGTTATATACACACATATATATCTATATATATTAAGTGCATTCCAGACCTTAGCGAACCATAATATTTCGCACTTTTCATGATTTGATTGTCATTGAAATGAAGAAGCGATGGGGTCTACCACCCACCCACAACCCAATGGCCAATGGAGCCACTTCGCATTCACCCAAAGACATACTCACCGTTCGACCTGCATGGCTTTCCATGGAATGTGCAATTGAATGAGGCCTTAAAATGCCGCCTGCAATGCGACGAATGTGGAACCCAAGCCATACAGCTCAGCTCTTCCGATACCCACCGGACTGAGGAAGGACTCTCGGTACCTGAGGCAACTCGAAATGGACTTTCTACTTCCCAAGATGGCTGACCCGCCAAATAAGACCAAAGAGCTGAAGACTTCAAGGACTCCAAAAACTGGGGAATCGAAAGACACAACCAGATTGAGAATATTACTCTTACTCGGACCCCGTCAACTCGGACTCCGTTAGGCCGTGTCAGGCAACCACACACCCCAGAACTGGACATTTCAAGCCCCGCATCGAGATGAGTTCAGCCGTACGCCAGGATCGTCAGGCTAAGCCACCTTGAAAGGTTTCTCAATCCAGCGGTGAAGCACTATTGGGACAATTGTGTTTCTAATGGTGCGGCAGCCTACTCCCCGATAGGCTAAAACCGTCCCCCGGAACAAGGCGGAGAAAAAAGGCAACCAGACCAAGATTATGCACTTCGAGCATCAGGACGAATAGGCGTCATGGCATGTCCATATGTACCCCACCGGAGCTCGATCTAAATAGTGTTTTCTCTGTGAAAACTGACAGGACTAGGAAACTTCCGTCGGCATTCAACGACACGTCAAACAGAAGCCGACTACGGCCACTAACAATGGTGGATACACATGCAAGCCCTGTCCTAGCAGAGGACGTACATGTTTTTTTTTTCCTTTCTATTTCATGCGGTAAAGGCAAGCAGCAACACTCATTCACTCGGGTGCCCATACTGAGAGTGAGGCCGCAAGGGTACTTGCTAAATGAAGGCAAACACGCACAAGTGCCAAAGGGTGAGCGGCACAGGGGACGGGGAACATGACAAAAGGTCCCGAGGCGGCGGGATTACGAGATTATCTCGGGCAGAAAAGAAAAGAGGCAAGTTCCGAGTCTCCGGATCAGCGCAAATTTCTGCCCCGATCCATCGCGGCTGACCTGACCTGCCTGCCCTCTCTCTCTCTCTCTCTCTCTATTGCTTTGCAGAGTGAACTGATTTGTCTGTCCACCCTGAGAACGGAATTCTGGCCGCTAGGTGCGCGCAGCCAGCCAGCCACGGGGGGGCCACAAGGGTGAAACGCAGCCAGTCGCTTTCAGAATCCTCAGTCTTACATGGCTCCGAAGCAGCAGCGAGGGGGCTTATAATAGGCTAAGACATTGTCCCGAAGGGATGGATGGCCGCTTACTCCGTCCGGAATCTCCTCGCGAGCAAACATGTCGTAAGATGGTCCCCCTCCCCCGGGGGGGGCTGGCGGCGGACATAGCGCTGGTTGCCTTGTTTCCCCCCCTTCCCCCGTCCATGCGTGCGTCGCGAAAAGCAAAGCCCGCACCGCACATCGCGGATCCGCTCGAAAAACAGCGGTATAAAGAAGCAATTAGAAAATAAGAAAAAGAAAAAAAAAGAGCAATATTAACGTCACATGAGCGTAGCTGCATGCGTTTAGGCGCAGTTGCCTCGCCCCAGCGCGGCTGTGGCACAGCTTAGACGGGGATGGGGAGCGTCATTTCCATGAGACTAGGTAATGAAATTCTCTGAAGGCAGCCATCGTTTAGGTAGCAGGGGGGGGGATAATTTTTTAAAGATGGGGAAAATGACATCTGACAGGCTCCATGACAACGTGGGCGATGGACAGGGGATTCCAGTTAGGGGGCGTAGACAAGGAAACCCCTGCTAGGGAGCAACCAGTTGTCCATCATCATTGAGTTGTCTATGTTGTTTTGTTGATCCCGATTACAACTATCCTCACGATGTGCTTAGCATATCGATGTCTCAGAGATCGAGTTCTAGTGCCAATGTATTTAACGAGAGCGAGAGCGAGAGCGAATGCAAGCCTCTAGAAATAGCGTGTTTTTTGCTTTGCATGCGTGAATCAGTTCACGGGTGCGTTTGGTGGCATCTTAGTCCGTGTTTTGTTTTTTTTGTGGCGGTCTCAATGATGACCTCCGTGCACGAATTCAGTTGCCTAATGTATAATGCAATTTGGCCAAAGCGATTATTATGTTATGTTGTATATCCCTAGTGAGCAATGGATAGACCAGAGATGGAAGTGGAGTTGCGTGTTAAGGCATAGTTCCTGTGATTTTAGTGCTTCATAACTGCAGAGTCAGTTTCCTCTTCATTCTAGGTGGCGTGTTTCTTGCAAAGGATTACTATTCATCTTCTAATTTATTAAGAAGTGGAAAGTGAGCTTGTTTCAACCCTCTCCCAACCAGCGTCAGCGCGAATGTCAGCATCAGCACTAGTTTACAGCCAATGTAAGCAGTCGGCGTCATTAATATACCCCGAATTACCCTCTAAGGGTTAGTAAGTTTAGGAGAAATAATCTTTACTCTTATTCGTTCTACCAAGTCGGTAGTTGTTGATTCGTCTCTTTACGAGTAGCATGCCGTGATGCTAACTTGATGCTATTTACAACCCTCCGTTCTGGACAACTATCACGCAAATGTGCAAATTAAATCTCTATTTAGAAATCCCTCTATCAAAAATTTGTAATGTAATCGATTACCCCCACCTAGTTGAAGTTGGTGGTTGCGCTGCTGTTGAGTTCCTTTGTGGCTTGACAACCCCCCCAACCAGGGTCTCCCACGTTTAAACCCCCACCACTACTATCCTCCTACCACTACTACAACATGATGTCGTTCGTTTCGATAATTTTTTTTTCTCCCACCGTATTTTCTTCTTCTGCATTTTACACCATCCCGCGAACAATTACTCAGCGGTGAGGCCTCTCTCTCTCCCTGGTCAAAGCCACTCTCGGTGTACAGCCACGGACCATCCCAGGAGAGGAAGCTGAGCCTTCGAAACCGCGCAATTGCCTAACGTGTTCGGTGAAGCTTTCGTAACAATTGCTGTTTGCCTACCTCGGGTCCCCCACATGCCGAGACGAATTACGTTTCCGAGACGAACGAATTCGAACCCCCGTAACGCCGTCGCTCGGGATCGTGCCCAGGTTGCCTCGTTCTTGTTGCGTAATTACGGGCAAAAACCCGCCGAGGCAACCAGATTAAACTCGTTGAGGCAGCTGGGAAAGAGCGGTCCAGGCTCGGCGTGGCAAGACACTGCGCCCTCGTCGTCGTCACCCGCGGCGGCTGGTTGGTGTCGTGGAAGACAATGATTCCACATCATGCAACGCACGACTCGGTTGACATCGCTTGTCATCAGGCAGCGATTTAAACGCAACCCGTGTTTGTGGCGGATTGTGACTTTGCTGTGGCGGGTGGCGCGACCGGCCTCGCCACCCTCGCCGGCCCGGGTCGAGGCGTCAGGAGACGTGGGAGTCGAGAAAAAATCAAACGAAGAGACACCATCGTCGGCGGCATCTTGATGCGAAAAAAAAAAAAAATTGTGGGCTGCGCTCCCGATGCAGCAATTTTGTCTTATGTAGCCAAAATTCCAATTCCCCAAACCAACTCGATTCAGCTCGTTTACCTAAATGGATGGTTGTTGGGTTGGGGGCCAGCAGCAGCAGCCCAGCGGGGCCGAGCGAGGCATGCCACACGGGTCCAGCCGTCGGATCTGCAGGATGCGTGTGCATTAGCGAATCACAATGTCAAGATGATCCTTCGCTCCACCGGTGGCTTGCTGGTTAACTGTACTCTAATACCGATCACAGGCACTAGCTAGGAAACGCAAAAGTTGATTGTAGGTTGTCGAAACCACTGTTGGTGCATGGGGATTGTTCATCCTAGCGTCTGAACATGTGCTGATTCGCTTCTTCCGGTTGAAAAGCGAAAAATAATGGTGTCCAATCTAGGTTGCAACGTAAAGTCTAATATCATTCATATATATAAAACACTGGGCACAGTGTGATAAAGATAAAACATTAACTAAAAATTCGTTACGCAATTTGGCTCATTTGCAAAGCATCCCGTTCCATAATTTGCAATGCCAAATGCAATCATAATATCTGACAAAAGAATGAGAACGAATGAGTATTAAATGGTACTTTTCTCATCGCCCGAGACTCGTGGGTTCCACGACTGTTTAATAAACCCGCTCACTTACCGAGGTTGAAGGTATCTTCTATCGCCTGCCTACCTGCACTATGTACTTCATTTCCCCACACAAACACACAAAAAGGCAGCCAGACGCCCCATGCCAAGAAATAACACGCTCTGAGAGATATGCAGCAGGCTGATCCAATTTGTGACCGTTTCCTTCGAGACGTCTCCACATTCATCTCAAACAGCCCATATCAATCTAGTGTTTAATTACATGAATGCTTCAAGCTCTGGGACGGCCGTCTATTTTATTCGTGGTATACATTTAGTAGACACCATTCCTGATGAAACAGGTTGGACGAACCCTTGTTCAAGTTTCGCACGCTAGATCCTCGAGGATGAACGAGATCTTATCTTCGGATTCTGCGTGCGGCTACTTATCAACGTATGATGGGTGCACTAGCGGACAACCAAGTCAGGCACACGTAGACTTATATGAACTGACGATTTCCAAACTCTGGATGGTTGCCGCGGAATATGGCTGAGCCAGCAAAGTGAAGCAAGAATGCGGAAGGGGCTAGCTGCTCAAGGTGAAGTTTCGTTCTCGATGGGCTCTGGACTTGCTGGTGCCGATTGAGTAATGTCAATATCGTACTTGCTAGCGACAGAAAATTGGCTCGACTCTTTATCGAACGACAACCAGGGCCCTTGGGCTGCGATTTTGTATCCTAGGTAAAGGATCCTCTCCTTTCTGTCGTCGCCCATAGAAGCAAGCTCGAAGTACTTTTCATCTTCGTCAATCTTTTCGTTGACGAACCAGTTCTTTGGGTGGTACTCCTCGGCGTAGGTTAAACCTCGAAGGGCGTAATCCTCAGGAAGGGGCCTTGGTGGCTCGTCCTTCTCCGGTCCGGGGAACTCCCCATCGAACCTCGGCTTCGTTTTGAAGGAGGAGAGAAGGGTGTTGAGAAGGATGGATGTTAGTTTCCAAGGATATTCGTTTTCGATGTAGGCCATTGCTGTGGGATGTTGCGCAATGTAGTGAATGAAAACGAGTGTGGTGTGCACGAACGGCAAAATATTTGTGTCGCCCCAGCGTCTGATAACAATATCATAGCATCGGACAGCAAAGGACAAGGCCTCGGTAAATGTCTCGTTGGTAGGCGTCTCCTCAATGTTGCTGTCTTCCATGGCAACGTCCGTCTCCTCTGGGCGCTGAGAAATGGCCTTCATCAGGACGCTAGATTCGTCTCCATAGCCGAGGAGGGAACAAGCCAGAGAAATACTAATAAAATAACTGTTTTGGGTCAGAAAAATTCACCACTACTCAGGAGAGGCACAAACCCTGATTCAAGCCATCTTTTCGTAGTTCGACTAATCTGGCTATCCAGCAAGTCAAAGAATTCGCCCTTTGATTCCTCCAACCTTTCCTTGGACTTGCCGGAGAAGAGAATTCCGTGGACACGAACGTATGCAGCATCGACTGGGGCCAGTCTTGACGAGTTGGAGCTCAACACTGGGTCGAAGAGCGTCATGACGCTCTCTTTGGCGCTAAGGAAGGGGATGGGCACGCAAAGGGATTTTGTGTAATAGTATAATTGTTGTAACGCGTTAGGTCGGGCCAAAATTGCAAGATGGTGATAGAGACGCCCAGTTGTCGGTGACTTGTCCGATGCCTTACTGTACCAGTGCTTGCTAACTCCAGTCCAAACCTCTCGGTCCCGAATGTCATCATCCTCAATGGCCATGCGATATCGGCCGAGGTCTCCAAGGCACTCAATCCAAGTATCTTCAAAGGCGGGGACGGTCTCGTAGAGAAGAGCCATCATACTGTAGGCAAGGTAGAGAAAAGTGAGCATGTGTTCGAGGGAGGCGGGCAGCCGGTGTCGGAGGAGCTCAAGAAAGGAATGGATGCCATGCCGCCACATGCGAGCCGGCATGGCATACTTGGATGCAAGCCTTCTGAGAGGAGCACTGGCGGAAGGGTGTTGACTAGCAAGGAAGAAGTCATGGTGCTCATGTAAGAGTGTGCGATGGAGGGCGATGAGTGCCTGCCATTGATCATTGTTGAGCTTATTTGCATCGGTGTTAGAGGACTGTGCGTTATCGACCTCGATGCACTTGGTCTCCACCATTACCAGACCAGCATAAATACCCTTGACCTCCGCCACCAGTTGGTCTTGGGAGATAGGCCTGGTCTCTGGCTGGAGCATCATACGGGAGGTCGAATCATCATTCTGTGGCTGCCGATCTGGCTGGGCTGCGGGCTGAGGTTGCCGATTCCCACCCTTATTGGCCGATTGCTGACGCTGTGCCGGAGACGAAACTGGAACCGAACGTCCCTTTGCGTCCTGGGGCTTTGGGGGATCTCCCTCATTCCACAAGACTCTCCCGGAGGGATTTCTTGCCCTACTCCTATGATGGGGGCTGGAGGGGGAACTTTCCACAGGCTGATCTACATCCGCGGACGGAGAACGTCGTTTTGTAGACCGCCGTTGCTCGCCATCAGATTCAGGACTGTTGTGGGGGTTTTCCGGGTCTGGTTCCCCGGCATCATCTGTCCCCTCTACAGGTCGCTTGCGTGGACGATCTGGTGCCGAATTATCGGGTCTCCTTGAGGGGGTTTAGCAACAAGCTCGGTATAGCAGGGGTAGCGGTAGACTGACGGCCTTCTATTATAGCGTATACTTTTGAAAGCACCTTCAAGGGCCTCTTCCGAGTCCCATGCCGCATGGATCGTGGGATCGGTCCGAACGTGATTAGAAAACGACTCCCAATCGGCCGGTAAGTCGTTCCCGCATAACGGGCAATTTAACGTATTCGACGAATTTTCTTGCTTGTGGTTGTTGCGCAAATGGGTAACCCACTTCTTAGTAAAATCCATTGTGTATTCACCCTGTCTTCATAGGGATTGTTGAACCCCCTCGGGGCGAGGAGCGACCGGATGAGCCAACGTGGGCGGAAAAGTCAAGACAGATAGGGCAACTCGGTAAGACTACAGATACAAAGCATTAGTTCTATTGCTGCCCAACAGATGGTACAGATCGCCGGCAGGAGTGGGCTTGGATATTGCCAGCTGAGCTCATCAATGCCGGTCCCAGCCGCACGCGTATAAAGCCCAAATTGAGGCCCAAATAGACAAGGTCGGGATGGGATGCGATGGCCCAGGTTTGAGGCCGCGTGTGGGAGGTCGTGGAGGAAGATGACTGGCAATGCTCGAACCCTAGTACTTGGGATCCAAGAGGAAGGGGGCTTTGGTAATCCGATAGTAGAGCTCAGATGGGGGAAGGCCGAAACTAGGTGATGCCGAATGGCCCCCACACGGACCAAGCCCCTCAGCGGCGGACGCGGATAAAGAGCTCAAGGAAGTGCAGATGCGGCTTACCCAGAAAAAAATGGTCCGCGGACCTCGTGAGAACAGGCTGGAGCTGCTGCTGACGACAAATGTGCAAAATTCGGGGGATCGTGACCTGTTGGTGACGGCTCCAAGTTGTGGTCACAGACCTGCGATCCGAGTGTGGTGCTGATTTGGTTGCCTTAAGCTAATGTGGTTCGCCCAGCGGGAGCGTGGTTCGCCTGGTTCGCAAGTTTAGCAGAGCCGCATCTCTCAATATCTTAGCGCTCCCCCACCTCCAGGGCAGCAGCAGGGTTGGGACGCCACCTACGGCTAAGCTCTGGCGCTCGAAAGATCTAGCATGCGGATGCGGGCTAACGCTTATGTCAACAAGTAAGAATGGACGCTGCCAAGCTTGGACAAGAGAACAGTCTGGTGGTGCCATTGCAACCTTTGGGTGAAATACCCTTTCATATATAATTTTTGACCTGGTTCGCCCAAGGTCGCCCTCCTTTGCTCCTGAGCTATGAGGCTTTGACAAGGTTATTGCTATTCCCACACGTCGGGAAAACATTGTGCATTCCCTCGCTTGCTCGCATTAAACTCCAGAGCTTTGAATAATATCCATTTTTGGTGTTTCTTTTTCTTACTACGCTGCACCCCGAATTTACTCTGCTCCCCTGTCCAAGATTCTATCACCAGTTCTCTTCGCACTGAGCATTAAACTTCGTTGCCATTTTTTGGGGCCATTTCCTCAATTGAGTCGGCGCTTCGCGGCATTCACAATTACTAGCCGCACAGCAATGCAAAGGTCTTTCTTGAACGAGGCCAGACCAAAGCGAACCAGGCTGCCACCTCACGGCAAGACTTGCCTTTCTTACATAGCCTTGTTTGGCTTCTCTCACTTGGCCCTTTTTTCACATTTATACGGTCAGCAGAGAGCTTGAAAGAGCTAAACGCTAGCTCTTAGTATGAGTCGGGATGAGCTTATTGTCGACTAAGCGGCGGAGGAAATGAAGAACGCCGACCTCAATATTTGTTAGCTAATTCTATTCGATAGTAGATTTCACAAATTTTTGGCCATCCCCAATGAGTTCCCAAAAGCGGCTTTCAGGGCGAGCTGAAAGCAGTGGCAATATTGAATGCCAGATAATTTTTTGACCACATAATACGCATGTCTGGTTCGGGTGGCGGCGAATCACGAGGCAGCCCAAGGATGAGGCTGAGCGCCCAGGCGGCCCGTCGCCAGCTCTTTGGGCAAACAACCCAGCCTCGTATTTTGCCTCTTCTGCCTAGTCCCGCGATTGCTGCACGGCGCTTGCTGATATGCTAGGCTCAGACCACGCGCAGCCAAAAGCATGAGAGCTACAGCTTCGGTTCGATATCCGTGATTCAAACAGGCATGAATTCAATATGAGCCAATGCCTCGCACAGGCATCGAGTCGTTGCCGCCTGCGAGGCAATCAAACATGAATAAAGCGGCTGGCAACAAGGAAAGACCTTATACGATACCGTGCTAGCATGGATCGCCCAGCTGTAATGAACTAACAGGAGGCTGATGCTGACTGTACACGTGTTGATAGATCACAAGTCACATAAGTGCAATTAAAAAGCGGCAGATTGTGACCCAACGGCGACCATCCTTTTCATCGTGAACACTTGTGCGCTTGTCTGTGTGCCAAGTCACAGGAAGGATGAAACGGGGGCTTTCGAAGGAAAGAACATGGGAGGAACTGTGAAGCATTGAGGCCCGGTGGTCAGACACGGTCAAGAATGGCCTCGACGTTCAGACTCGCTACCATTGTAATTAAAAAAATGATGAGGTTGATTGGATACCGGGATCAAGGATAGGGTTCATTCACACCGATCGATGAAAAGCAGAACCGGTGAGTCAACATGGTGCATCACCAGCATTAAAGAGGCCTTCCATCGTAATCTGGGACCATGTTCATCTTGTGCGGCCTTGGGCCCCTGAGCACAACGGTCGAAATGTCACGTGGACGCCACGCTAACCTTAGCCTCCGTCCGATCTCTACTAGGTGATTAATCCAAAAATGATCCTGGGATAAAATCTCTAATGCTAGCAGGGGCTGATAGATCATAATATTTTACGCCCGTACCTGCGTAGTCAGTTCGGGGGGTTTACGCTCCGTACTAGGCATGGGAAGAAAGGATGACTTGCATTTCGTTGCATCCGCTGCATGCCCCTGAGCTACACCGTAAGCGCTCACCCACGCGTCGGCGGCTGGAGACTCAACGCTCTAGACTCTTGATTGACACGAACCACTTGTTCAAGTTCTCCTGAGACTTTCGGAGCGGGTCCGAGCGCCTTGGTGGATATGCGCCCGAGGTTGTTGTTGTTCCCGTCTCCCCAGCGTGTGCGGCTCAATAAATCCCAAGCACAAGGCAACCGTGGTAGGCAACTGGTTCGCACAAGGGTTAACAAGGGGACAAGCCACAAAATCCCCCCTCATCAGAAATCCTAAGCTAAATTGACAACCCCTGGGATGGCGCCTCTGGTGCGCACCAACTGCATGTGCTGTAGCCCTGCTCCAGCGCCTTGTGTATGAGGAACCCGCCCGCAATCACACGCAGGCCTCCATTCGTAACCGGAGGTGCTCCGCCTGCCTAGCAGCTGAACGTCAATGGTTTTAGATGCCTCGTTTGCTTGAGCATTCTACATCATTTGATTGCCAGCCCCTCCCAGAAAAAAACAAGTCAGTTGAACTCTTCACACTGCGCTCGCATCAAAGGCAGCACTGGTATTGGTCGTGGCCATATTTGTGCAGCACCTTGTTATCTCTAGACCAATGGATATAACATGGCTGTGACACACTACCACGTCATACACAACTCAAATGGGTGACATCCATCAATAAATAGAGCTTGTGATCGATGAAAGATAGCCAGACATTTTCCCATTTTTGGTTCCCAAGGCAATCCAAAGGCAATTGAATTTCGTCTTCAATCTTGGTCAACCGGGCGTGCCATGGAAAATGTCCCAGTCATCCATCCCTCAGACATGTATCCACATGCTCCATCCCAGGCAGGATCCCGCTCAGCCTGATCACGTCAATATCTCAGCCATGGGGATTTTCCCGGCTCGTCTATTTTTGTCACTGACCTGCATCCGCGTACGGGTCGCACGAGGTGGAGACTGCGCTGTGCTAGGTTGCAGGCAGCAGCAGGGCAACCTCGCTCTGCGACCCCTCAGTCCCGTATAAGTTAAGACCTGAGCTCGACGGTAATACCGTAGCTGAACCATGGTTCGCCGAGCCACCAAATTGCTCCTTGACCGAGAACATGTAGCCCTGGGAATGCTCACAGTGATGCTGCCTCATCCAAAATTCGCTATCAAGGCGAACATGCATCTCCTTGAACCCAACGTCACGTCGGTACAACTGTTGCACGGGAAGTAACAGTAGCGCCAATCAATAGCCCCAGGCCAGATGCATTTGCGTCTCACCACCACCATTCCGTGTTGCTGAAAAGCACTCGGCCGCGCATAGCTCCGTTTCCCCTTGCGGTTATTGATTGCTACGCCAGGATTGGGATCCCGTCTCAGACAATGCTTCCAATTGATTGACGGCTCGTTTTCTTTGTTTCACCCGGCCGCCATGGCGGTTTGCCTCATCATCGCCTATTGCTGCCTGTTGTCATGGTTCAACAAGTTTCGTCCGTTTTCGTCTTGCATATGCATCGAGAAGAAGATCCATCGTAGCGGCCTCGCAAGGCAGCGAGGCTTGTCATTTCTCAGAGAGTATGTTTTACATCTTGCTTCAGGCGGCTAGAGGATATTCAATAAAGCCCCAAGCGGTAGGTGGTGGTTGGAGCTAAACTCAGCTCAAGCAGACTCGTCACATAACCCCGCACTCCGAACCAGTAGGAAGCTCCACAAAAGAAGTAGGGCATGGTTGTAGTGAGGATGCCTCTGAAGCACTAAAATTGCAGTGAGAGCAGTGCTCGAAAGTATATCGCATTTGCGATATGCGCCTGCCAGCAGGTTGTCCTAGTCCGACGATCATATGTTTTTTTTTCGGTAGATCTCACCGCTGTTGCCGGTGGTTCGTCACTGAGGCTGAACCATGCGTAGATGGTTGGTTGCAAAAGGCGTCTAGCTACGCAACCTGCACATGGGAGGCAACATCAAAGAGGGGTGTTCTCGTGTCCAGAGCTAGTGGCATTAGACCGGTCTGCTAGATTGAATACGGTGAGACATTGAAGGGACAAGAATCTCTTTGCTCTTGTCTCCTTTCAAGGCGGTGATGAAGTCATGATGAAACCATCGTGAGGAGAGAAAAAGAAAGCACTTGATCGGATCGCGGAACGAGTCTTCACTGCATTCTTAGCTTCGTTTTTTGTACGTGCCTGCATTGTCCTTTTGTGCTTGATGGGATAAAGCACTTGGGTGGCATGCCAGTTTGAAGTTGCGGGGTTCAGGGTAAGTAGGTAGGAGTAAACTCAAGATTTACTCAGTTGAGAGCAAAGGACCAAAAAAACAAAATCTCCAAGGAAGAACCCAAGGGAGAGGCAGATCGTTGCGTAGATGGCGTGACATATGAGTAGTCGCATTGGTAATAATGTAGGAATCGGTGGCAAAATGCTGCAGTATGAAATAATGGTGCAGCTTTTCTAACCGCCACGACTCGCGGGAACTCGCCCCCTTTTATAGATGCGATGATCACTTTTAAAACCCCAGCTCCATACAAGTACATACATTCATTTGGCGCGTGCAAGTTTCTATGTTCCGTAATCAACATCGAATCACCGAAATGCCTCATACTTTTCAGCTTCCTTCAGCTTGGCCTCGACCCGTTCGATCGTCGCCGCATCGTAAAGCTGTTCCAGGGGCACGCCGGCTTTGAAGACCTCCTTTTCATGACGTGTAGCCTCCTCCTTGGTCATGCACACCAGATCACGCAGACGTAGAGTAGAACACTTCTGAATGTCCTTACCTTCGCCCAGAACACTCATGCTGCTACCTTCGGGGCGCCGCCAGCGGATCAGCACAAGCTTAGTCGAGATGCCAGTGATGGCGCTGCGTCCGCGATACACCTCCTCCACCAGGAAGGACACATCACCGGTCGTCAGGGGCACCTTGAGACCAACAGTGTCGCCACCGTCAGTCAGTCGGGCCAGCTTGTCTTCGTAGCCCTGGACGGCACCCAAGATACCCTCGTGCATCTTATCCCGCCCCTTGGCTGGGACGTAATCAAGGGGGTACCCTGTGATGCTGAGAATGACGTGGTTGGCCACGGTGAGACCGAAGATGGCTGGCATGGTACCTAGAACAGGCAAGATGCGCACCCTGAAGCTTGGTAGTGCTGCCAGATCGCCCACAGCTCCTTTTTGGAACTCCTCCTCTGGCAGCGGTAGTAGCTCGGCCTTGCCCTCACCCGTCTTCTCGATGGAGTAGACGCAAGGGATGCCACTGGTGATTCCCTTGAGTTTAAGGCGTCTGCGTGTTGCTCTAGACAAGCCATCATCTTTGGTACTGCCAATGTCTCCGACAATGATGCGGGTTGGATCACTCTTGCATCCGGCGCCCATGGCACTTATAACAGGGAGGTTGTTGTCGTAGCAGTACTTCAGGAGATCAACCTTTGTGTCAATGTTGTCAATTGCGTCAATGATAAAGTCGGGGGCACGCCCGTCCTCGCCCCAGGGGCCTAGCATTCGTGACGCCGTAGTTTCTTCAAACTTTTCTTGCTGTAAATCGTACTTGACCCAAGGGGCAATGGCCATCAACCGGCGCTGAAGACATTGCACCTTTGAGATTCCCACATCCGCTAGAGTAGCCACCGCATGGCGGTTGAGGGAGCTTAGTGTGACTTGGTCAAAGTCGATGAGACGTAGCTTAGATACGCCAGACCTGGCGAGCGATGCGGTGCAGTGGGAACCAACGCCGCCGCAACCAACAACAATGACGAATGAGTTGCGCAACTTGTCGAGTCCCTCTGGTGTAAGAAAGACTCGGTTTCGTGCGAGTTGTTCGAGGATGAGTTCCTCATCAAAGTCGCCTGCCTGTGCCCTTCGTGCTAGTTCTTGGTTTCGAACATCTTCCTTATCAGGCGCAGGTCCCAGCGAACCACCAATGCTGTTTAACTGTCCGCGCTGTTAGCCGCCCGTAAATATTAAAAATTATTTCTATACAGTTTTACGTACTCGCTGCAAGTCAGAGTCATCTTGTGGAATTGAGTTCTTCAGCTCAGAAACCCTCTCAGACCTCTCAAGCGCCTGATACCCCAGCAATAGAGACGCTACTGTGGCTCCAGAGAACACAGCCGTGGCAAACAGCTGGAACCGAGGGTTGGAAATAGTATCTGAAAGAAACGAAGACATCTTTCAAACCATTATGGGAAACACCCCAAACGACCGTTTTTAGAGACGTCAACACGCTGCTGGCCCCGGATTTTTGGTGGTTATGCTTGTATGGGCTAAACTTGGAAAAAACCCAGAAATTGTGCAATGAGCTTAGTCATCTACCCCTCCAACCAATAGCAGCTTCTACGAAAACCACTTAGCATCATCAGACAATCGTCAATTTGACGACTGAGCGACGGATTGACGGGACAAAAATAGTTCCCTGTGCGGCACCATCCGCCCCAGAGGCTGAGGGGAACTCAATTGCAACCACAAAGTCTCGCAAAACACAATCCGAGGACACCGCTATCCTGCCGGCGCCATGCGGCCCCGGCCCGTCGTCCGTCGAGCCAGGCTCATCAGCCCAAGGCAAGCTTTGCGATCACGAACACCATGTCTGCGAACATTCACAAACACACACCTCGCCACGAGCTCCAGCTCAAGACCGAACCTCCCATTCCTCGCCATTCCCGTCTCCAACCACTCAGTACGATGCTTCACCACCGAGCGCAGAGCATGGCTCAAGCACGAGGCCAAGATCGCAGTGCGCTACACGATTTCATTCTGGGGAATTATTGCGTGCTTGGGCGTCATCGTCTGGTTTTACAACGAGGAGCAGCTGGAGAGGGATTTCCCGACACCTCACGAGTGGGGGTTTATTGCGCGGAAGCTATTTCGGGACGCCAGCCGAGGCCGATACCCCAAGGATGGTGTCGTCAATTGGGCAGAAGCCATGGAATTGTCCCGCGGATGCGTTTTGCGCCTTGAGGATCCCAATGGCGAAGGAAAGGGCGTGGTAAAGCTATCGGACAAAGTTGATCCGGATGCACTTATTCCTGGCGAGTTCAACCCATGCGACATCTCAGCCAAGAGCGAGGAGTGGAGGAGAGGCTACTTCCAAGCCATCATGCTAGCTGCAAAGGCGGCAGAGCACACAGATGGATGGGTGCGAGACACAACCCGAAATGTCATTTCTCCCCCCGAGTTTGTCATCGGTCCTTCCAACCCTCGCCCTGTGCCCATTCCTCCGGGACAGCCTCATGCACCTCGCGAGGAGAATTGTGAAATCGCTTACCCCAGCGCCGACAGCTTTTATATGAAAATCCTGGCCACCGAGGGCTTTACACCTCGCCAGAAATTGGAGGCCGCGCTAGAGTACGCCAGCTTCATGGAATTCAAGAACAGAAAGGAGGGCGCTGAGGCTCTGTATAACCTTGCGCTGGCCGAGGCCACACAGGGCATGGACATGTCCAACCCCCCTTACAACCTCAAGACCTTTGTCCTCAACGAAAAGGCCGGGCACCCCTCAGCCAACGTCCTGGATGCCATCACTGCCATTGCAACACACAAGGCCCGCAGCGGTGATATTTCTTCCGCTCTCCCCATTTACCTCTCCCTCCTCAAGGCTCGTCGACACCTCCCCAACGAGCCACCTGCCGTCCCCCGCAAACCAGCAACCTCTAAGTCCCTGTGGGAAAGTATCATTTCTGCACTTGGCCAACCTGACTACCCGCCGCCACCCCCTGACGGCACTCAACCTCCCTGGCGCAGTCCGGAGGAGCGTTGCCAAGAGGCTTCTTTGAGTCTTTGGATCGGCGAGATTCTATATACCTCTTCATCTCGTGATGATGGCCTTTCTTGGACGCGCGAGAGTGTTGATATGGCCGAGGAGCAACTTCGCGCCCTTGGTGCGGCCAAAGATGACAAGGCTGCCAAGCAGACGTGCCGTGAGTGTCTAACTGCTGGTCTTGACAACTGGGCCCAGATGGTCATCAAGCTTGCCAAGGAGGAGGAGCTACGCCGCGAGAAGGCATCCAACCGCTCTAGTGTATTTTCCTTCTGGAGCGGAAGCTCCTCTGCCGAGGACCGCTGGGTCGCCGAGCAGGCCGTCGTCAAGGAGCGTGTGCGAAGAACAAAGGAATTGATGGAGGATATCGAAAAGGGAAACCCTGGCTTGGGAGCTTACTTTAAGGCGTAAAATAAAAAACACGAGACCTGGTACACGTATTGGGGGAGTATGATGGGAAGGATGTTTGGTAGTCACGGGTGTCATCAAAAAGATTGTGACTTGTATCATATGTTTCTATCATCCAGTGCGAAAGCGCCTATGTAATTCACATTTAACGAATGAGATACGCCTTCTACTCTATTGTGTTTCCGTTTCCCAATCACCCGGACCCTCCCGCGGCTCTTCGCGGAGCAGAAAATCATCATTCTCGTCCGAGTCCGAGTCTGATTCGGGCGCCTGCCCGGTCTGCTCGAACCGCCTCCACCGTCTCAAAGCCTTGACCTCCTCCTTCATCTCATCGACGGTGGCCGTCGTGACGAATGGCTTCTCATGCTCTGGGAGCGTCGACCACTCCTGCTCGGTGAACTCCTCCTTTGGGCGCTCGGTGACGATGATGGGCGCGTTGACATAGTCGGGGCTCATGGCGAGGTGTTGAAGATAGTCAAGGGCCGGCCCGAGAGCGGCAGTGGCAATGACTTCGGTGTAGAGTGACTCAGACGAAGAGTAGCTGGGGCAGCCCAGGGCCACGATGGCAAGCGACGGGTTTCCTTCAGGAGGAGCAAGGGGCGTGTCCAGGGGCTCGTTGGAAAGAATGTAGCCGCGCGTGCGCTGCATAAAAAATGTCAGCAAAACCGTTTACACTCGATTTACACAACATAGAGGTGTGATATATCATACCTCAGCAAGGAACTTCTTGAAGGCCTGGTTGGTGATATGGCTTGTATCGAAAACGCTGCCAAGTAGCACCATGGCGTTGAGGCGGCCACTCAACATGTCCCAGTTTTTCACATCATCGAAATGATTTTCGATCGACTCGCAAGACTCCCCAATCGCAATCACATCAATCATTGCTTTTCTGTTGGGCAGCCGTCCGATTATATCGGCGATGACAGTCGAAATGTGGCGCTGGGGACTCTCGCTGCCCGAGATCTGGTTCAGAGAGGCAACGTACCTCGTGCCAGAGTGCACCAGGCTCGGCATCGGCGTATCTGCACTTGCAGAGAGCGTCAGGGCACGTTTGCCTTCGGGCCACCAGAATCGCTGGCCCATGTTGGCGAGGACTATGCCTGGCGGGGAGGCATCGTCGGGAGAGGCAGCCTGCTGGCTGATGGCGCGGACAATGGAGATCATGCTGCCCTTTGTCAAACCGCCAGGCCCGTTAGCAATACGGCCGGCGAGCAGGCCGAGATCTTGGGTTGGTTCGCCAAAGATGACAACAATGCGCGAGCAAGATGCGAGATCTGGGCTCGTAAAGATTGGAGTGTGCTTCTCAGTCTGCGAGGCCCCGAGGGGGAGTCTGACCTTGACGAGGCCCTCCCCCTCAAGGCGCTTGTGGATGATATCCTCCATGGACACTAAAGTTGGACTGGGTCAGCACGGAAACTTCACCAAGGGATGGGCAGAATGAACACACTGTTGAACGCGAACCGCTGACGCTCATTGATGCGCATGTTTCGGTCGCTGAAGAACTTGAAGTAGTAGTCGGGGTTCTCGATGGAGCGAATTTCATCTTTGTCGTTGACAAAGTACCTGTTTGGATCATGTTACTAAGAGAGCCCCTGATGCAAAAGACGGGAAAATGTTACGGACCCCAGGCTCTTGAGATCAGCGGGAAAGGAGACATCCTTTGGGAGGCTGGCCCAGTTGCGGCGGAACATGGCGAGTGTCGTGATGAGGAACCGTGCGACTGGGGGAGGAGGGAGACGACGCTGAATGCGCTGCAATGAGATGGAAGAAAGGGAAAAAGGGAAAGGAAAGAGAATGTTGTGGGAAAAAGAAGAAGAGGGGGACAAGGGGGGTTTGATGGCGGCATGCAGCCGTCTCCGAAATGGTCGTTTGCTTTTAATTTTGGAGCATGTTACAACCGTGAATCACAAACGGGAGCATGCTGCTCGCCTGCCACACCAACCGTGCTATTCGGATTGTATCTCAGGAGCCATGGCGGTTCTTGGAATTTCAACTTGGCTGCTTCTTGATTTAGTTCCTTGAAAGGTTTCTGTGCTCTAAAACAACAAGACACTCGTTCGACTTGACACAGGATATCATACCGACCGTTGATTTGTGTCACATGTATACCTGCCCTCAAGTTTTTTTGGTTACACGCTCCTCCACGTCATTCCGTTGTCCTCCCGTCCACATCTCCGATGCATGTCCCGAAGTGGGAAAAATTACGGACATGTATTTTCACGGAACGAGGTGGAATAATGTGGAGTACATATCAACTCGGTTTCTGGGTGCAAATCACCAATGGAAACACGGAGAGCTTATATTTCTTGGATGTTTCATTGTATCAAAAGAAGAGGTGACGTCTGGGGCAATCGCTAGTCCTAAATGCGATGCAAAATATAGAGGCCAGTTCCAACGCCAATCATGTATGCCACCGGTACTAAATCAAGTCCTTAATCCCAACACCATGCCGAACATGAACCAATAGATCATCCGATATTAATTCAACAATACTCACTGATTTG
The DNA here is from genome assembly GCA_003031705.1 of Calonectria naviculata. NCBI lineage: Eukaryota > Fungi > Ascomycota > Sordariomycetes > Hypocreales > Nectriaceae > Calonectria > Calonectria naviculata. The sequence goes on from NAGG01000469.1 coordinate 60,303, forward strand.
AGCTTGGCGTGTATCGACTCCGGAACGCCTGGCTGATGCTAAACCGGCTCGCCGCTCCACGATTAAGTTGACTGGCCATAGCCTCCTCCAAGGCTGACTGTGTGACCGACGCATCTAATTCCATTTAGCAAACTATCCAAAAAAAAAAAACCTGGAAAGTATAAAATTAGCATACCGTCAAGGTCACTAAAGCTGCTGCCCATGCTGGGCGTCCCATCACTGCCTTCACGAGAGTAGCCTCGGCTCTTGCTGCCTGGGCTCTGAGCAGCAAGTTCAGCCTGATGGCGCGGAGACAGCGGGCCTGGTTGGCGTAGCTCGCGCGACTTTCCAGGCTTCTGGATTATGGCAGCAGAGCTGGCCGAGGAATCGGATGTTTGAGATCGGTGAATGGGTGCCTTCCCCAGACTTCTGGGAAACCTTTTAGAACGACCGTCCCCTCTGAGCGTTGACCCCAAATCACCCCCAGATGTCTGGTTTGGATCTGATGCCTTGTAGGGCTGAAATGCAGGTTCGGATTCGTCATCCTCGTCATCGTCGTAGGGAGGACCAGCATCATGTTGCTGGAACCGGGGAGGGCGACGGATGATGCGGGACTGTGCCGGGCTGGATTCATCGTCCGAGGTGGCAGTCGAGCTGTCTTCAGCTGGACCAGGTGAGGGGCTACGTTCCGGCGCTGGCGAATGAATTGGCGGGGGATCCTGTTCCGATGGCTTGGGTGTGTTTGATGTAATAGGCAGTGATGATAGCCGTCGGCGATGTTCCCCACTACGGCCTGTCATGGCCGCACCTGGGCGAGGCGACGCTGATCCTCCCGCCATATCCCGGAGCACGGTGGTATTGGTCGATGTATTTCTCGAGACGATTGGCCTCACCGAGAGATTGAGGGGGGTTCCGGAACCGCTTCCCAGATCGTTTCGTGGCATCGGAGAGTCCCTTCGCACAGATAGAGATGAAGGTGCCCGTTGGTGGCCTGGCCCGGCCGAGTCTGCGCCTGGCACTGGTGATGGGGCCGCCGAACCTCTGGCAGCTGCTGTAGCCTTGCGGACCTGGGCACGGACTTGTGAAGCATGTCGTTCGGTGAGATATGCGACTTGTTGGAGTAGGAAATCAACGGGCACGTCGAATCGATCAGCGCTGTTCTAGGTCAGTGTCGTCCAGCCTCGGAGAAGCCAGAAACGGCGATCGGCACATACACTTCGTTCCCTGCATGCGAGTACGAGTTAGCCATGTGTCGGTGTGGGATGGGACAAAATTCATCAACGTACAGTCAATTTCAGTCTTCGCAGCGCCAGACAGAATCTTCCACAACGTATCGTCCTTGTGTGAGTCCCAGTTGACCTGTCGCAGCGCAGTCAGCCCCTCCACCTCCATGGCCGGCAGTCACATCATGAGCTTACCGGTGGTGGATCGATAAAGTCCCCACGGGGCATGGGGACCCGGATGAAGACGGTGTAAGTGGGCTCGGCCATATTGGGCGGGTTTCCACTCGCGTGATGGGCGAGGATGGAAAAAGAGGAAAAAGAAGAAGAGAAAGAAGAGCAGCCGAACGGGTGACGCTCTGTCAGTACCTAGCTCACGCAGGTACCGTCCGGGGATGATTAGTTATCGATAAGCTGCCGACGCTTTGACCAGCTGACATCGGCCCCACCGAGTTCGTCATGTCAACCATGAATAGCCTGGTCATCCATGAGGGAGTCAAATACAAGAGCTACTGTTTAGGGTCTCCCGATGACCGTTTTCAACAAAGATCATATTGATTATAATTTTTAAGCCCCTAATTAATAAAATTGCGGCATCAAATTATTCTCATTTGGAATGGTAGATAGCATCAGCTAGAAGATATGTAAACAAGTTGATTGGCAGGACGGGACTCAACTCCACACTCGCTGTTATCCTTCATCATTTATTTTGTTATCGAATGAAAATGATCTATATTCTTCCTCAGATTTCGTAATAAAATACTATGTATATCGGGACTTTTTGGGAGCACATTAGCTATTGTGCTATTTGGGTTATGGATAAGTGTGCCCAACCTAGCCGTTTCACCACGAACATACTGTCATCATGGAACCATGCTTGTGTAATATAGAGTAATTGGAAGAGCCCTTTTTAGTTTCACAAGGTCCATTTTTTTATTATGTACATAATTTCACTTTGAATTGCGCCATTTGAAGCTGCCGGCGAACTTGACTGCTCCTCTTGAGTTAGTGACAGGCCGCGGCATGTGGAGGAGATACTGCAGCGTCACAGTTCTAGAGATGGTGAGCGGCACAGAGCGGCAAGCCAATCCTATTTCGACCTACTTCAAATCAACGAGTTTGTGTGTGCAGTCCCTGGCATCCAACTCTTTATCCGCACATCGGCCCCAGTTGCTAAGATAGCGGAGAACGGGGCGAGGCCTATGGCGGTGAGGGAACGAGAAGACAGCTGCAGTGGCGCCTTGGCCATGCATTAGCGGAGATGTATTGCAGGATCCATGGGAGCAAGAGACACAGAGGAACATCGGATATATCATGATTTACATGTTCGCCCCATGGTAATTGGCTTCCCATTGACCTGCTGTCAGTGCAGGTAGCACGGCGTTCTAGACCGATGTCACCACTGAAGAGCAGCCAAGAAGGTGCCGTTTGTCAAATGTAACATGCCCAAACGTCATTTAGACCTACCAATGCCGACGATCAAACAGTCCAGTCGAGTCATGATGAGGGTCACGCAGGCAAAAGGGTGGGATTGCCCAAGTTGGATGGCAGACCCGCGCAAGTGGAAACTCGGTGCCAGGGAGGTGATGATCCCGGAACCTTGGGCTTAGCTGGTGTGCCCCGCGGCTGGACTTACAAACTCACGACCCCGCTATGGCTTCCCTTGACCAGCCTCTATGTGCCGGCGATAGAGGATAGACAGGTGCTAGAAAGCCCTGTGTGCTCTAATTATTGGAGCGGTCATATTCCGGCTTTGTTAGATCCCTTTAGCTTCTGACAATAGCAGTCGCCGTTGTCGCGGGCACTAGGCGCCTGTCACGGACGAATGACCGACCTACCTGTCGTCAGTTTGCTGTCATGGTTGATAAGGGCCCTCATCATTGGCGCCGCCGCCCTCGCTTCAACGTGGAACACACAACATCCTGAGATACCCTGAAGCGACTTCATCCGAACTCGTCATCTTTACTCAGCTAGGGACCCCTACTCGTGGGCGCTACAGCTGCAGGTGTAGATTGTGTCATGCTACAGCTCGAGCTTTAAAAAAAAAACCTCCACATCGCCTCACTGGTGGCCGAATCCCCCCACTTCCACTTCCACCTCGCCTTCACCCCTCCGACACTGACACGGGCAGCTCGCTGTGGATAATCGCCTAGGTCCTTGACGACTCCGCTATCTATTACTCGCCCTGTCCCCCTCCCCTTCATCACTTCTCTGCCTCATCTTTATCCCGCGACCGAGCCCGCGCAAGCTCATCTACAGCCTCATCATGGTCGCCTCAGAGCTCACGGCGTCGGCCATGGCCATGCGCAACAACACTGCGCTGCCTACAGCCTCCACCAACGCCGCCGTCTCCGAGCCCCTCCAAAATCGCGCCGCCACCAGCAGAAGCCCTTACGTCAAGAGCCAGGCGGATGGATTAGTGGCATGGCAGTTGCTGGACGACGATGCCTTGGAGCGAGCCAGGAAGGAGAACAAGCTAATCTTCTTGCACATCGGCTACAAGGCATGTCATTGTAAGTGCCCATCGTCGTGCCATGATGCCCGAAGCCTCCCACTGATCCTGGCGGCGTAGACTGCCGCCTCATGTTTCTCGAATCCTTCTCTAACCCAGACTGCGCCTCCATCCTCAACGAGTCTTTCGTCCCCGTCATTGTCGACCGAGAAGACCGCCCTGACATTGACACCATTTACATGAACTATGTCCAGGCCGTCAGCAATGCTGGAGGCTGGCCCTTGAACCTGTTCCTGACGCCCAACCTGGAGCCTGTCTTTGGTGGGACCTACTGGCCTGGTCCGAGCAACCGACGGCGCACCACTGACGACAGCGCTGATGAGGTGCTGGATTTCCTCGCCATCCTGAAAAAGGTGCGGGACATTTGGAGCGACCAGGAAGCCCGCTGCCGAAAGGAGGCCACTGAGGTCCTGGCTCAGCTCAGAGAGTTTGCTGCTGAGGGCACTCTTAGTACTAGTCGCATCTCAGCTACTTCGTCCTTAGGCCCCTCTGGATGGGGTGCGCCCGCGCTAACCCACAGCGACGTCAACAAGGCCAAGGACACTGCCGTTTCGAGCGAGTTGGACTTGGATCAGCTGGAGGAGGCCTACACTCACATCGCCGGCACCTTTGACCCTCTTTTCGGAGGCTTCGGCCTGGCCCCAAAGTTCCTCACCCCTCCCAAGCTGGCCTTTTTGCTTCGCCTCACCAATTCTCCACGCGCAGTCCAGGATGTGGTTGGTGACGCCGAGTGCAAGCACGCCACAGAGATTGCCCTGGACACCTTGCGCAAGATTCGGGACGGTGCCCTGCGTGATCATGTAGGCGGCACCGGTTTCTCCCGCTGCTCAGTGACCCCTGATTGGAGTATTCCCAATTTTGAGAAGCTGGTCGTTGATAACGCCCAGCTCTTGTCTCTGTACATTGAGGCCTGGAAAAAGTGTGGCGGAAAAAATGGCGACGAGTTTTATGACATTGTGCTTGAATTGGTAGACTACCTCACTTCAAGTCCGATCGCCCTTCCGGATGGCGGGTTCGCATCGAGTGAGGCGGCCGATTCATACACCAGAAAGGGAGATAGGGAGATGCGCGAAGGCGCTTACTACACCTGGACAAGGCGGGAATTCGACTCTGTCCTCGACGCAGTGAACAGGCAAATCAGTCCAGTTTTGGCAGTCCACTGGGCGGTGCAGGAAGATGGCAACGTGGACGAGGATCATGATCCTAACGACGACTTTATCAACCAGAACATCCTGAGAGTTGACAAGACAGTAGAGCAGGTCAGCAAGCAGTTCAGCATCCCTGTGGGGACGGTCCAGGACTATATCAAGACAGCCAAGGTTGCACTTCGTCAAAGAAGAGATAGGGAACGCGTAAGACCAGAACTGGATGAAAAACTCATTGTGGGATGGAACGGCTTAGTGATTTCATCACTGGCACAGGCCAGTTCGGCTCTCAAGAGCCTCGATAAGGAGCGAAGTGACAGGTGCCTGAACGTGGCCAAGAAGGCCGTGTCATTCATCAAGGACAAGTTATGGGATATTCAAGAGAAGGAATTGTACAGAATATGGCAGGGAGAGCGGGAGATTAAGGCCTTTGCCGACGACTACGCCTACTTCGCCCAGGGACTTCTTGATCTCTTTGAGGCCACCGGCGATGAATCCTTCCTCGAGTTCGCCGACACACTGCAACGCAAGTGTTTTTTTCCCTTAATTCATAACATGTTAAACAAGCATATAACTAACGGCTTACTCTTCTTAGAAACCCAAACCTCTCTCTTCGCCGACACCGCTGGCGCATTCTTCTCCACCACGGCCTCGTCGCCTCACACCATCATCCGCCTCAAGGACGGCATGGACACATCAATCCCCTCGACCAACGCCGTCACCGTTTCCAACCTCTTCCGCCTGTCCGCCTTGCTCGGTGACGACGCCCTATCCGCCCTCGCCCGCCAAGCCATCAACGCCTTTGAGCCCGAGATGCTCCAGCACCCCTGGCTCTTCCCCGGTCTGCTCGCAGGCGTTGTCTCGGCGCGTTTGGGAGTGGACAAGACTACCGTCCAGGTAGCCTACAGACCTGCCAGACTCAGCGCTTCAGCTTGAAAGAAAAAAAAAACAGGTGGGAGAGGGGGGTCCGTGAGTTGCGGCGCATGATTTCGTCTTAACAGCCTCTTTAAAGGCTTGTGTTGTACTCGAAGTCACTTAGGGGAGCGGGGAGTTGACGATAGGAGCCTCGACTTCAACACAGTCCTGGTTTATGTCTTTTTTTTTTTTTTTTTTGGATGCATGGACATCTGTGTGTTATGTTGAATACCTAGGTTTTAGGGATATGGGCTCAAATCTAGATGATGGCCTGGTTTGGCTTTGTCAACTAAATTCGTAATTTTGAATTCACACGCAATTGTTTCACTGTTAAGTGATATATGTAGACGAAGCCTTTGCTCAAAATTGTTTCATTCAGGGGTATCTATTCTACAGCAGTCACTCCCCGCCCCCTTTGTCCACTAGCCGGCCTCCCACCTCATTCCCTCATGGTTTCTTTAGTACAAGGCGTCAGTTAAACGGAACATCAGAGTATTTTTGTGGGTTTTTGTAAAGGTTCTCCGATATTCTTTCTTAGAAGGCTGCGTACATGTTGTGATTTTTTTTATGTCGGTTGTTTCTCTAAACGAGGGTATGGGCATGAGCTCTAAGCTCAAGACTGGGTTCCATCAGCTGCAGGTTTCCTGTTCATTAGACCCGAAAAGAAGTTGTGCAGCTGGTCATTGTCAAGTTCTTTAGCCATATTAGTGGCAGTATTGTCCGTCTCCTCGACCTCTTCATCAGGGGTGGCGACATATGCGTTGCGATCCTGATAAACGTTAGCACGGGTTCCTCAACTAGGTGATGGAGTGTGAGGATTCTTACCTTGAGGCGCTGCAGCATGTCATCGGCATCGACCTGGATACCACCCATGTTGAACTGCACGGGGCCAATGTGCTCGCTGACACTTTTCTCGTCGCCAAACTCAAGGTGTTTAATAGGGCGAATGGCGCTTTCAGCCGCCTTCTCGGGTGCCTTGGCCTTGTAGGCTTCAAGAATCTTGAGCTGGCGCTCAAGGAACGCCTGAGTATCGTCACTCTCCACTGTAATCCAGTTCTCACCATGCATTGCGTTCTCCACCACTGCCAAACCTCCGCTGTTGGGATCTCGGCACCACTCTTCATATCGCACAATGGCTGAGGCTCTTAAATGTTGCTGCTGGTCATGCTCAGCGTCATCATTTTCGGACGCCTGCTTTAATGCATCGATATCTTCGGAGGAAGAGCTGATATCTTCAGCCCACGCATTGGAAATCATTTCAGCATCAAAGCTCCCGCTCAAAACACGGACCTTGCCCCACGAATCCCAGTTAGGTGGTACCACAATCTTATCGCGGTCGATGACATTGTGCTTGAGAGGGTTGCGCTTGAGAAGAGAGGTAATTCCGAGGGTGGCGTGAACAAGAGAAGGGAGTTGAGAAGGAGAGTTTTGAGAAGTGTAAATGAGAGAAGCGCCATCTACAAACATGTGAATATTCAAAACTAAGACTTGATTGGTTGGGAGCGATGTGGTTAGACTTACGTCTCAGCAACACGGTTCGTAGATATTGCAATACCGTATCAAAATCGGGTTCTTTCCAGCCCTGGCTCTTCTCCAAAAACTCCATTTTTTGGGCCTAGTTTATAATCAGTCAAGTTCAAGGGGGAAAATATGTTTAGGATCAACTCACATTCTGGCAAACCACACATAGGGGCAAACCCAACGGCTCCTCCCACTCTCCGGGACCCAGAGGCAACGAGCTGTCACCGTCGCCACTGGTCGCGTTGGCAGCGGGTGTTCCATCGAGATTCATGGCCGCACCTCCACGACCTCGCTCCTTCCAGGCCGACATGACCTCCTCCATGATGTTGTGTTGCTCAGAGTCGACCTTTTTAAGAACCTCCTGCAGTAATTGGATCCAAGTCCACATTTGACGCAGCCACAGGTGCGGCTGTGACCAGTCTAGAAGTATTATGAGAGCGGTGTTGGGGATTGCATCGGGAGTTAGGAGAGGGGCGACGAGAGATGCGAACTCGGCGGAGGGCTGTGAAAGTAGGTAGAGGGATACGCGCGCAAGAGTATCTAAGGCTGTTAGTCGGAGTATCGCTGCGGTGGCCTGTCAGAAGCGACGAACCGTCTTGGTCGGCGTCGAGAACGTCGTAGTAGGTGTAGCCCAGTGCGAAGTTATTGGCAAGAGGCGGTATCTTGGACCGATCTGCGTTGCGTCTAGATTCGGAGCTGGAGAGGGATTCGAGAAAGTCTCTTTGCGATTCGGGAGTGCCGCCTGCAACGGAGAGACAGGATAATTAGCTATCAGTCATGACTGCCACTGGCTACAGGCCAGGGCCCAGGGGCAGGATAGACATGGCAGCATCGTGCTGAGCGAGCTTCGGGCAGAAGCATACCTAAAACGATGAGATTCTTCTCTGGTAGACGCTTGCCGCTGGCGACGGACTCAAGCATGGAGGTCCACATATCCTTCTTCTGCTCGCCATTGCGGCCGTCGGCGTCCCCTGACCCAGAGTAGGTCGACACTCGTTTGGCGTTCGCCGTCATGGCGACAGATTGCGCGTGGCACGCAGACAAAGGCACCGGGGAATATGAATGATCAAGTCGCAGGCCGTCAGGTCATAGGTGTGAGTATGCAGGAATGGTTTGTTGTTGATGGTCCGGGAGGCCGAACAGGTGGCGGTGGAGAAGAAACAACTAAGTTAATGCTCTGGTATTCACAGGAGAAGGCGGCTTCTATGAGCGTCGTCGGGGCATTGTCGCTTGAAAACGGCAGGCTCCAAAAATGACAGAGGGGGGGATCGTCAGAGTGTCTCAGTCGCAGACGAGCCGAGCAAGGCCGGTAGTTGAGAAGAGACGTCGTCCGTAGCTGTGTTGCCGTCGTCGCCTTTGTCGTTGAAAACCTCCCTGAGCCTGGAAGAGACGGGGGGTTTGTTTAGCAGGGTGTTTCTCTTGGCCTCTCCCGCCTGCAGCCTGCCGAGCCCTGTATGGGCATTATTGGCTGGTCGGTCCGGAAATTGTCCCCTGCCGTCCAGCAGTCTTGCTGTGCTGTCAGCTGCTTTTACTGGGCTCCCCCACTGTAACGCGTACCGCGCACAGACGTGTTTGAGCCACAGTCGGTGGACGAGTGAGTGACCGCCTTGGAGCCTTTGGAGCTTCAGTGGGGTCCATTTTTTTTTTTCTGACGAGACCAAGAGCCGAGCTTCTTCTATTCAAGCCCCATTATTCTCAGCCTTGCATCGCAACCAGTATTTCACCAACTCGACCTTGACGAAGCCCTTTCTCGAGCCAGAGTGACGCGGCGCGAGTGACAAGATGAATCAAATTCGCGCGATTCAAGCGCTCAACAAGAAAGAGATCGAAAACGGAATGTGCGTATAGTTCTACTTCAACCTCTGCAATGCGACAACCCATACTGACTCCCACCACACAGCTCCCCCGAAGCCTCATGGCATACCGACTACCGCGACACAGCCTTTGTATACTTTGGCGGACTGCCCTACGAACTTTCTGAAGGCGACGTCATCACAATATTTTCCCAGTTCGGCGAGCCAGTCTTTCTTAAACTCGCCCGCGACAAGGAAACCGGCAAATCGAAGGGCTTTGGATGGCTCAAGTACGAGGATCAGAGAAGCACCGACTTGGCAGTTGACAACCTCGGTGGCGCAGAAATTAGCGGTCGCTTGGTGCGCGTCGATCATGCGCGGTACAAATCCAGAGACGATGAGGACCCTGACGAGTTCAAAGTTGGCTGGGAGGACATGTTGAAGAGGGAGGGCAAAGCAGTATCTGAGGATGAAAGTGAGGAAGAGCAAGAGAGGCGACCCATGCTACCAGAGGAACGAGAACTTGCCTCGCTCATGCGAGATCATGACGATGATGACCCCATGAAGGGCTTCCTCATTGAGGAGAAGAAGAAAGAGATTGAAGAGGCGCGACAAAGAGCAGACAAGAAGGATCGAAGAGACAAGCACAGACATCATCGATCACACCGATCAAGGAGGGATAGGAGCGAAGAGGACCACCATCGAAGATCTCGCAAGGATGAAACGCCAGCTGACCAGGAGGACCGTCATCGAGACCGGGGATCAAGGAGACACAGGGACCACGACGACGAAAAAGATGGTGACAGAAGACGGGATCGTGATAGGCGGAGAGAGCGGCGGGATGACGACGGAGGCCGAGACCGAGACCGAGACAGGGGCCAAGATGGGGAGCGACGAAGAGATCGAGACAGAGACCGCCGCAGGCATGACCGAGAAGATGGAGACGAGTCCAGGCACAGGAGACACAGAGACGACGATAATGATGGGAAATCAAGACGACAGGATAGAAGTCGATCGCCACGACGGCGCAAGGACTAGAGATGAGTCCATAATCTAGTATCAATATACAAACAAAGGGCACGGAAATCCAAAACCATCATCAAGCCCCTCTTAATCCGCCCAAAACGCCTGCCAATATCCGCCGACTACAATAAAACCTGTCTGCATCGTTCGGGGCTATTACCCTCCATGCGCTCATGTATTGCCGAGGTATCGTTTCCAGCCTTCCCTAACACAATGTCGCTTTCCATCATCGCCATCCACAATAACAAACTTCTCCCATCTCGCATCACGGCCGGCCCCAATCACCACGAGGCTGTCCTCGCTGATCCAACCGATGACGCCCTTGGGTGGCCGTGAGGTGCCCAGCACAGTGCCTTCGGAGAATGGGATACCCCCGATCATAGACTCGTCTCCCGCCTCAAAGGGCGCCGAGGCAAATGAGTAGACATCTGAGAATACTCTAGGCATCAGGGGGATCTTGCTAAGAATACCCCACTTCCCTGTGCCGTCGCCGTTGTCTGCTCCTGTTGAACCGAGTTGTTGGCTGCGGTTCATGGCGGGCTTGCGCTGGTTAGGGACGTCAAAGACGTGAAGGGTTGACTTGTCAGACGTGCAGGCGAGCATACTGCCGCCCGGGGAGAAGGCGAGTGAGAAGATGGTGGCCGGGTCGATTCCGCGACGTAATTCGGCGAGACGGGCGCAGTTGCTAGTAGAATAGACACGTATTAATGTTCCCATCTCACTTGCGCTGGCAAGTAGTTCGCCGTCTGGGCTCAAAGCGATGGCCTTTAGTGCGGAGGAGTGAGCCGGGATGATGCTGACGTTGCCGGTCGATAGCTCTACAAGTTGAATCTGGCCAGCAGTGCGACCTGGGAAGGCTAGCTTCTTGTCCGAGAGGCAACAGAGACCAAGGAGGTTGTCTGCAGTTTCATAAACGTGGAGGAGGTCGGGTGGCTTTGCAAAGGAGTACACCCGAACACTATTCTGAAGGACGACGGCAATGCGCTCTCTTCCTAGTTGAACTCCGCGGACAGCGGTAAGAGCAGTGATTTCGAGAGCGACCTTGCCTTTCATGTCATCCCAGATAATAGCCTATAAATACAGTGTTAGCCCCGAGTGCATCGTTGCATGTGAAGCGCAAACCGACCTTGTTCATGGCAAACTTGGGCGACCTGCCGCCGCCGACGAGGGCGAGATAGTTGGTCATGCCCATCATCTGGACCAGGCCGATGCCTGCGTTGAAATCTACATCACGGTAAGTCATGTGAGACGAAATGATAGGTCGTGGTTTCCAGCCACAAAATACCTCTAGAAGCCTTGAGAAGACATGATTTGGTGTGAAATACTGGGAAGTACTTGTCAGTTGAACCGGTCCGATACAGCATGTACCTAGCTGCGGGCTGTACGACATGCAGGCGGCATCTGGGGGGGTGCGAGGTGGGTGACTTACTGCAGATTCCAGAGTCGAGCCCGACGGCGAAGCAGCTCGCGTCGTTGTTGAACGAGACCGACAACACAGCCTCGGAGCTGGATGCCTCGATGGGCGGTCGGACATTCATCTTGGGGCGGTTGTTGGAGAGGAAGCGCCAGATAGCGTCAATGAGCCTGGGGAGGGGTACGTAATATGAGTGGCCAGGCGGAAAGCTGGGGGGACGGCCGCAAGATTCAGGACGCCCGGCCTATGTTGGTAGGTATATGAACAGAAACGGGCGTAAAATGCCGGGTCAGGGTCTCATTATAAGAAGTCCGCCGAGGGCCAAGCAGGTTGATGAGAATGATGGTTCAACGATCAATGGTAATGGTGGTGGGCGATGAGCTGGGACGTCACTGGACAGGCTGCTGTAATGCTCTAAAGGTTCCACCTGGTTGGTGTGCAATACGCAGGTTGCAGAGCCCGAGCCTGCTAAAAAAGAGTCGGCAACGGGTACCCGTGCGGCGATGTGCTGGGCAGAGTAAGCACGCTAGGCACGGCCAGGCCCATGGAATGGGCCCACGGGGATGTGCAAGTTGGTGGAGGTGGGTTTGACTGCCGGATGGATTCGAATATTCGGAGATAGATACGACGAGCTACCGCCCAAGATGCGAACATATAGGCCCGAGAAACGGTTTAAGATTAGTGTTCCCGGTCGCTGCACAAATTTTATTTTGTTCCGCTAGAACCGTGTTTCGGATCTCAGTTGCACCAAGTCGGTCAAGACTGAAGCCAGCGCTGCGAAAACGGTCTCATCCACTGGCCAACACTTAGCGATTATGCGTCCCCTAGAACCCAGAATGAGCCCGAAAGCCACATCTGATAGCGTCGGCAGCCACAGGTACACACGAGCCACATCCCATGCGCCACGCAAGCCACTCCCTCTCGTCCTCCGTCCCGCACGGTGCACCATCATGCCCATCGCCATCTCCCGTCCCATGCCATTGGCATAGCAGTTTGATCCACGCCATGACAATGGGCCCCCATGCCACGCCGCGCCACCAGCAATCCAAACGCGACGGCACATGAACCTTCACGTGATTCAATACGGCACTCCACGACATGCTCATATCTCTTCCATACCGGTCAAGACAGAGGCGCGTTCCGTGCCGTCGCGTCTTCTGGCCTGGCTGCTCTCACCAGCGGCCCAGCCCCCCAACCCATTGGGCCAGGAGCCAGTGAAAAAATGCGTGCCATTTGCCAACCTCGCGCTGAAATTTAGCCCTGGGGTTGTTCGTTATTAGAGCCTGGCGAACGGCAGTAACATGTACCTGGGCTAAGGGGGGGCGGGCAGGCGGTCTGGCAGAACCGACACTGGCGCCCAGGGGTGACCAATGTGCCGCGCTAAGTGGTCCGGAGTGGCCCAGTGTGGCCAGTGTGTTCCTTCCCATCCCGTAGCAAGCGCAGTGGCAGGTACTCTCTTGGGCACTCCTTCCTCGTCACCCCCATCAACCCACCCCTGAATCCCCGTCCCAGTGGCCCAGCCAGTGCCCCAGTTCCCATTGCAGGGCAGGAACGATTGGCCAGCCGTGAAATTGCCCAGACCCCTTCAGGACAACATCCTCCCTCTCCTTTAACATTTTCCCCTTGCTTCACACGCACCACCCACCGCCAACGCCTTTGCATCTGCTGCATCTCGACGGCCTCACCTCAACTTTTCTGCCTCGTCGCTCACCAGTTGCTCCTCTCCGACCTAATCCCATTCTCGACTTCTCTACGCAATCATGTCGTCCGCTGCCGTACGTTTCCCTCGTGTAAGCCCGTACGCGCGTGCTTCTCCTATCCCTACATCGCACGCCCGCCCCCGTTTCGAGCTCCCGCTGCCGCACTGAGCCCGCGGAGCTCGACCCTGTCCCACCAGCTTGCTGACTCGTTTCCCCATATACAGAAGATGATCCGCAGAAAGAAGAATGTCAAGAAGGGCATTCAGTTTTGCCTGATGGTCTGTGGTGCATCCGGCACTGGTACGTGGTCCCATACGATGTGTGCTGCAATGATATATCCACGGCGCCGTCATCACCCCAGTCGCATTCTCAAAAAACTTACCTTTATGCACAGGCCGAACCACCTTTGTCAACACTCTCTGCGGAAAGAGTGTTCTCCAGCACAAGGACTCTGACGATGCCGGCAGCGCCCACGTCGAGGATGGCGTCAAGATTAAGCCCATCACCGTCGGTGCGTACCACACAACATCCTCGCCCCCCCTGATCGTACCGCACCAGCTAACACTTGGCTTCAGAGCTCGAGCTTGACGAGGAAGGCACCCGAATTTCGCTGACCATTGTTGATACCCCCGGCTTTGGAGACCAGATCGACAACGAGGCTAGGTGAGTTGCCAGTACATGACAAAGAAACGACCTCCGGCTCACACCAGCGAATACAGCTTCTCAGAGATTGTTGGCTACCTCGAGAGACAATACGATGACATTCTCGCTGAGGAGTCTCGTATCAAGCGTAACCCCCGTTTCAGGGATAACCGAGTCCACGCCATGCTCTACTTCATCACCCCCACTGGCCACGGGTAAGTCCCATCTATTGCCCCAATTGGCGGCGAATTCTTTCTCACGGTATTTCAGTCTCCGAGAACTCGACATTGAGCTCATGAAGCGTCTTGCTCCCCGTGTCAACGTCATCCCCGTCATCGGCCGCGCCGACTCCCTCACCCCCGCTGAGTTGGCCGAGTCCAAGAAGCTCGTCATGGAGGACATCGAGCACTACCGAATTCCCGTCTACAACTTCCCCTACGATATCGAGGAGGATGATGAGGACACCGTCGAGGAGAACGCCGAGCTCCGTGGCCTCATGCCCTTTGCCATTGTCGGTTCCGAGGACATTGTCGAGATTGGTGGCCGCAATGTGCGCGCTCGTCAGTACCCCTGGGGTGTTGTTGAGGTCGACAACCCTCGCCACTCCGACTTCCTCGCCATTCGATCCGCCCTGCTCCACAGCCACTTGGCTGATCTGAAGGAAATCACCCACGACTTCCTGTACGAGAACTACCGTACCGAGAAGCTTTCTAAGAGCGTCGAGGGTGCTTCTGGAAAGTACGTATCAAAATCCCCCCTTTTTTTCTTTTTTTTATGTAGCTAACGAATCGCAGCATCGACAGCTCGATGAACCCCGAGGACCTTGCTTCCCAGTCCGTCCGCCTCAAGGAGGAGCAGCTCCGACGAGAGGAGGAGAAGCTTCGCGAGATCGAGCTCAAGGTCCAGCGCGAGATCAACGAGAAGCGACAGGAGCTTTTGGCCCGCGAGTCCCAGCTTCGCGAGATCGAGGCCCGTATGCAGCGAGAGGCTGCCGCCCACGCCAGTCCCGCGCCCGGCGAGGCCAACGGCGAGGAGACCAACTAAGATTATTGTCTTACATCACATACTGGTTCTTTCCGCGGTACTCCAAAAAAGTGCGACGTTGGACTGTTGTCTATTGCTGGCGTTGGTTTTTCCTCTCCCACGACTAAAGAGAAAGAAGATGAGAATATTCCCCCTGCTGCTGCGAAACTGAGAGTTGTCGTTTTTCCAAATTCGTTGCCCGCCCTGCTACGCTCAAACCCAAAAGTACACGAAAAAGGCTTCCCATGACCTTTTGAGATAATGGTAAAGACACCACCCCGAGGATATTTCCCCGGGTAAAGCATGACGGAATACGGCCGTTAGCATGGGGGGCTTTTATTTATGTGGATGTTGCAGAGGATGCAGCCGGGTAAGGAGAGGAAAAATCTAAGAGGAGTGGAGGTAGCCATACAATGCAATGCAGTTGCTGTGCTCTGGCAGCCGAGAGTCCTTGTTATAGATGGGCACTTGGTATACAGCCGGGTGATTCAAGCGTTGCGTTGGTGTATGGTTCTCTATTTCTTAGATGGGCACACCCGTCCTTGGTTTTTTTGTTTCCTGGTTTCTCTACTAGTCGCCTTCTAATGCTGATATCAAATAAATTCGATACTTCTTAATCACTCATTAAATTAGCCTTTTCCCAGATTAGCATTAATTGTGTTGCGGTGTACATGCATGGTTAGTAGTGCTCAAAACATGTGCACTCCCAATTCGTCTTGTCTTGAAGGGCAGTGGAGTGCATGATACGGAACCCCATAATAATGCAAAACACTAATTGTACAAATGACTGCATCAGAATAGCGACACCAAGTTTGCCAAGTTGAATTTGCTCTTGATTTTAACTCGCACATAAATTAAACCAGGCAATTCACGGAATGTGCTATGATTATAATCGCACTGGAATGCTAAAGGAGGCAATCTCTTTTTTTAGGAGGCTAAGCTTTATGCAAGGAAAATGGACAAGACAAGGAGAAACACTGGGCAAACGCCATCCCCCTTTAATCATCTCTTCCTCCACACTCTTGTCATAATATACAAAATGAGTCTTGGTGGGGCATTAACAGACTCTGACAAGGACACATCTCCCACAGATGAAAGACACAAGGAAAATTGAAACCAGGAGTGGCTTTGAAGCTTGTCTCCACTCATACAGTTGTGCACTAAGAGACATATCCATCAGAGTCACTCATTTTGATCGGTGGCCCGGAACGGCTTAGTTGTTAGACTGGCTGTTGAGGATGCGCAGGATGGCGAGGAAGAGGTTGATGATGTCAAGGTAAAGGCTGATGGCAGCGGCAATCTCCTCCTCGACGTGGTGGTGGCGCATCACAAGCTGGGTGTCGACGAGGATGTAACCGCTAAAGATGAGAGCGCAAACGAGTCCATAGATGAGCTCAGTGGTGGAGCTGTGGGGGAGGAACATGGCAATGAATCCGAAAAGGACAATACCCCAGAGGGCGCCAAAGAGATATGGCATCCAAGAAGTAAAGTCATAGCGGCTCTGGCAGGCAAAGGCAGTGAGGAAGACGAAAATACCGGCAGTGAGGATAACGGCGTTGAGAACAATCGAGGTCTTATAAAAGGACACGATGACGGAGACAGTGTAGGCCTCGGATAGAGTGAAGAGAGAGAGAAACAAAAGGTTGGTGGGGTAAGACTTGCGCTTCCAGTAGGTCAGGCCCATGAAGACCATGGCACCAAAGAACTAGACGATCGTTAGCACGAGTTGCTCGACTACCCACCCATCCGCTTGTCGACATCATCTTGATCGAGGCAGGGGGTAGCGACATACCGACAGCCAAACAACAAGGGGGTTGCTTTGGATCCAGTTCTTGTAGCCGGTGCTGAAGAAAGTGAGGGAGCTAACGCCGGCTGTGGCGATAAGCTGTACGGTCAGGATGGTGTAGACCTTGCGAACAAACTGGTTGCGGATATCGACGGTAGCCTCGGCCACAGAACCACCAAACTAGAGGGAACGTGTCAGCCCTGGTATTCGAAGTATTCCGGGTCTCCGGAGCATAATAGCTCCCAGAGAGCTCCCCGGTCCCAATGCATATTCTCACCTTGAAGTCGTCGGGGAGTTCCTCATCGCTGTTTCGGGGAGCGCCAAACAGGCCCTGGGACTCGTCGCGGGAAGAGGAGGCGCCGTAGGCGGGGGGTGCGTGAGTGTAATCATCAGGGTCCTGCTGGGGAGCAGGCTGGTACTTCGTAGTAGAAGCCATGGTTTGTGCGTTGCGATAGCGGGCGCCCAGCGATCAGCGATTCGACGGGATGCGCGATTTGACGATGCGACGATGGAAGAATGATGGCGACGGCGACGTCGAGGTTAGGTGTAGTTGTAGGTTGATGATGCGAGCCGGATGGGGCGCTTACGGATGGTCGAATGAGAGCCCAAGAGCGGTCATGTGGGGAGGAACGAGTGGCGCCAGGCAGGCGTCGTCGCGGGTCCAGTCCAGGTGGAGAGTAATTAGCGTTTGTGGCGGTGCATGCTGTGGCGTCAGCTGTAGTGACCCATATGGAGTACCACCAACGATGGAACTTGGAAGCTTCAGAGTTTAAAGCTTGAGGACCGGACATGACTGGTTTAGCTTTCTATATAGTAAGCGAAACCACGGTTAACCTTACAGGCAGAAATTTTGAGGCACCTTTAAGTTGCGATAAGTCTTGTATCCTTTGCCATTTAACCGTCACCACCTATCTCCTAATGAGAAACCTAAGTCTTGTCCGAGGTTATCATTTTGTCATCATGAGGAACCTATTAAATACGCCTACTCGCGCTGTTACATTGAGATGTTCAACCTCTTCTTTCAAGTTTCGTTGCCACTGGTTGATCATCGACTTGTCAGCTTATACAAATAATGGCATCCGCGTAAGCCACGATATCCACAGCCCATGTAAAACCACAAGCACTAACATGTCGGACAGAACCTTTAGAAACATATTCCGCCTCGGCGGGCTCTCAAGGCCTAATTTACCCAATCTGGACCACCTACAGATCCCTCAAAATGTCATTGACGCTGCAGTCACACCTCGTCAGTGTCTTGCCCACCTCTACCTCCTGGAGCAGTTTGTGTCGGCAAAGACGAAAATCAAAAAATGGGCAGAGTACAACCAAGTAACTCCCGAGTCGGCCTGGAACTTCTATGTCAATATGGCCATTGAACGTATGCAAAGATGGTTCTTAGAGTCCTATCGAGCCGACTTGAGACAGGCCATCCCTCCCTTGGACGTGTTAATGGTTTGGCACGCACTTTTACAGAGCCCGCATGATTGCGAGTCTTTTATGCAGATGACAGGAGCAAGTCTTAGGTCATGGAATTGGGAGTTGCTGGTAAGTTGTTCCAAATTAACTTATACGTCCTTAGCTAACTTGATTGCAGCTATCCATTGTTGAGAACAACGAGACTGGGAAGTTCGAGCCCCCAGAAAGGCTGAACGAGTTCATCAAGCAGATTTATCCTTTCCCAACCTTGTTGGGGCTGCTGGATTTTTCCATTTCGTTTCTTCAGACGCAGCAACCAAATCAGTCCACGGACCAGGTTGTGCAGCTCTTTTTGCACAAACAGAGGGTTTATCGCTTCGCGACCCGGTCTGGCTCCGTTGATTTTCACTTTGACTTTCATTCGGCCATCGATAAGCAGTTGGAATTCGCAAATCGAATCCTGCAACATTCATGGCATCGGATGCACTTATCCAGCCAAGGCGAAGGACTCCAGCTAAGAGCATCTATCGAGCGATATAACAAATTCATGGCCTTGGTGCAGTTTTCATCCGATATTCAGTGTCTCGAGACCTGTATGGGCAGACAGCGATGTTTTGTCCCCACCTTAGATATTGACTTTGTCTGGAAAACCCACATGCTAAGTCCCCTGGAGTTCCGTTCATTCTCCCGACAGATAGCTGGGGGTATCATCGAGCATACCCCCAGCCTTCGACATTTTAATTCGTTCGACGAAAGAACTGCTAGGTTCTTTAAGCATATTTTTAAAGAAGAGTATAGCATATGTCTATGTTGGCCTTGTGTCCATAGCCGAGATGTGCGGAGCTTTCCTCCTCCAGACTGGACTACCAACCCAACGTTTGAAGAGGAATTGTCAGAGGAAATGACTCGACGAGCCACTTCTGTGATTGAACTACCATTGAGGCTTGGGACTAGGCAATGCAACAAATGCGGATATCACCCAAATCGACAGTGCAGAGTGAAAGATACTCTGAGAGGCGATGAGCGACAGAGTATCCCACCAATCCAAGTCGAAAGCGTACGCCGGAGGAGAACAGTACGAGAGAAAACTTTGGCACGTCTAGCCCAAACTCCATGGGCTCAGGTTTGCCATGGGCTATTCCCCCAGCAGTCTTCCAGTCGCCCCGGCAGGATGTCTCCCCTCTTCTCTCCCTCACCGCCCCAACCATATGAACAGAGGCATCCAGGCCAGCAATCTGCGCCTCGCGATTCTTTTTCGGACCTTCAGCATTCAGGTATTGGCAACACGAGCGAGATGCTGTTCCAAAGCCGTACCGCCGCGCATCTCGACTCCTCCGACAGTGAGGCAGAGGACGCCCAGACCAACGACTATAGCGGCGATACTAGCTGGTCCACAAATGGTGCTCTGCACACGCCAGCAGACGGACCATCTGGACTTTATAGACGCGGAGGGCCAGGCCAGCTACGGAGAACCCCGAATTTTGGTGGGAGATATCGAGGCATCAACATGGATTCGCAAACACTTAGACAGGCATATGCGAATCCAGCGATCGTCTCCCCAGATGGAGTCGGCTCAAAGGGTCATCACTTCGTCTAAGGAAAATTAAAAGTCTGTTCACTAATGTATCAATTAAAACCCTATGTAGCGCTTAGCCTATGGAAATTCGTATTCTTTATTCCCCGTTGATCTTCATTCGCGGCATGGGCCGTATTACTCTAATTAGGTGCCTAGTTCGTATCGATAGCGTGTTTGTTTGTTCAGTGGTGAAACGTAGGGTAGGCAATCAAGATAAAACAAATCACAAACAGCAGCACGTCAGGTGCATGATGGTCTCGAGACTTGCTGCCTTTGTTGGAACATGCATTCGGAGCCCGTTCCGTCGTTTCATTGACAAGCCCTTTTTTTTTGGGTCATGTAGAATCCCGAATAGAATGTTCAGTCGTAGTCTCCCATACCACATCACCGCCACACCAGGTGGGGAATGCCTGCACAGGGACGCAGTAGCGCAGTTGACGTGCGTACGGATATGGGGGTGCACACGCACGCAGTACCAAGGACCATCTCCATCGATACCCGAGTTTCTCGTCTCGTCCCGTATTCCAACTCCACCAAGGGATAGCGAACACGGGGGCAAAAAAAAAAAAAAAACATAAAAAAAAATAAAAAAAAAAAACAC
>NAGG01000470.1:0-102291 GCA_003031705.1 Calonectria naviculata
GGCTGTGTGAGTCTGAGCCATGATGGACCCTGCGACCTTGCTCAGAAGAGTGTGATGGGAGGATGCTTAAAAGAAGGACGATGGAAATGACTGCAGAATAGCATGAAACATGAAACAATTTGCCCAAGATTGCGGTTGCGCGCCGGTCCTGTCATGTGTGCTCTTGGCAGGGCGGTTGATGGAGGATCATCCTTGCAGCCTTGCCGTGGTGCGAATTGGGTCGAGGATTCAACTGCTGGCCCCCAATTTGAAACGTCCGGGAATTCATTTCAGAGTGGCGCGTGCTGATCTGTACTACGCCACGAATCCTCGATCAGGCCCAAAGTTACGGGAATTAAGTTGTTGCCTAGGAGCTGCCATGACTCGGGCCGGTTCGAACACGGCAAGGCCATTGAAGATCTGTCTTTGGGACTCTTGGCGCGATAAACATGTTTGTTGCGGTCTGGCCCTGATATGCTTAAAACATTCCTAGCCCCAAAGCCTAAACCGGCTCACTGCTGGTGCTTTGACGTGGTGCTTTGGCGTGGTGCATTCCATTCAGACCGCGACATTTTTTAGAACCGAAACCGAGCCTGGAGTCGTGGCTGCAGATCCTGATCTGGACGGGCTGTGCCACCGCGTCAACGAACACGTGCCGAAGCTACCCTCTTTGTCCGTGGCGCCATCTCTCGTGTGAATAATATTCGTAGCCAGAGAGATGTCCCGTCAGCAAATTCGCACTAATCATCAACTCAACTCATTGGCAGCCTCGGCTGCTCTTGTAACCACTGTGGCCAGCCCCACCGACAGTGCGACCGGCACGGTAATAGTGCCGACGTAACCGAAAATGACGCCTGAATGATCCCTGTGCCGCCAATCAACTCGCCACATGGATCGCCCGTTTAGCTGCCAGAAAGTACGCGACGCTTATAAGCGATCCTACTAATGGCATGCCACATGCTTGTGATAGTCGGGTATGCGATTCGGGAACACGTGAGAATTGTTGCATCCATCATGTGTGGACACTCAAGCTCGTGAGAGAGTGCGTGTTGAGGGGGCTTTCGGAATAATTGATACTGGCGGATAAATAGGATCCAAACACTGAGTTGCGGGAAAATCTACTGGTTTCGACTTTTGAAACCTTGGTTTTATCTTTATTTCTGCCGCAGCGTGGTATCAAAGTCTCGTTGCCATATTTATAATTTTGCACACACGAGGCCATCCAAATATGCTAGTCATGTACTGCATATTTGTAACTTGCTGCTCTCGTGAAATCTGTGTATAATTGATCAGAAGGGTCAATTGTGACACAAATAGGGTTTCACTAGCACGTTGTGAATGATGTCAATCAACGACTCTACTAGATCCCACTAAGCCTTATCGAAGATGAAGTGTGCGGGGGACGATGATCGTTGGAATTTTATGCTTCTGGTGATGCGTGATGATGTGCGTAACTGAGCATTCCTATCACCTGGGGCTGAGGCGCGAGTTTACACAGCTAGCAATTAGCTATGTTATCCGCTTCCCCAATTCAATTTCTACTGCTCTTTTCTACAATGGGATGAAAAAACCTCGTCTGGTGCAAACATTCATCAATAACGAACTTTTTTACATTGAGCTATTCTATATGTCATCATGAAGATTATCATTGGAATAGGGTTGATTTCCTTGGCCTTGGCCGCTCCTGGCCTCATCAATAGGGAACTTCCTAGCCATACTCCCGTTAACGTAAAAGGTCTTGATGCGTCTTCAGAAATAAATTGCGGTGAGTCATTCTTCAGGAAGAAAGGTACTTTTACTCACTCAATTAGGTGGTACTGCTGTGAGCGGGGACCAGCTCCATTTGGCCGTTTCTTGGGGTGTAAATTTGCAGCGCGCAAGACGGACTGTGGGAAGTAAGTTTCACATATGTAGGAAACGGTAAGCTTCTGTCCAGATGCTAAAATTGATGCAGAGAATGAAAAATACCCTCAAGAGTATAGAAGTGGTAGGAACCAGAAACCATTCAGCTTTTTGAACCCGGACTGTAATCAAAATCCAGAGCCTGACCTTATGGATTTCCCTGTAAGCAAGGAAGGAGTTTTCAACGGCGACGGCGACGATGAATCCGGTAGATTGCGAGTCGTCTATTTACACCATCCTGATTCCGCTCGGGACTATGAAGGAAACCCAACTGCAACGTACTGTGGTACGATATATTACAAAAATGGTCAAGTTCAGGGTTGTGATATATAGCGGGGCTACCAAACAGAGAAAGATAGTCAACGGAAGCAGGAAACAGGGCCATTGTAGATACAATCAAACTGATATCAATATTAATTTGGCTACCTTTGCAATTGCTCAAGCCCCAGAACGTAGAGCTTCCTGCCTCAGTAACAGAGCCTGTCTAATCCCTTTCTCATTGCCGATATAGTACATGCACTGAAGAATCCAATTCCGCTGAATCTCTGGCAAGCTCGGAATCTGGGCGCAGATGAACAGAGCCCGCGTGCTAAACATGGCCCCAACTGCCGGTATCGGTTCTCCGGGGGACATTCCCGTGTGAATCTGCACACGGCCAAGCATATATGGGACGGCTGAACAGATACAGTCAACAATATCGAGCATACTACTCCGAAGCTGTTGCCTTGAGGTTACAAACAGTCCAGCAGAGCTTGCAGTGGGGTGAAATAATAGCATGTTCCGTAACAGAGACAAGCGAGCCAACCAGTATGCCGTCCATACACCAGCGGAGTTCATAGAAGGAAGGATAATAACTTGTTCTGGATACGGAACCGTCTCCCTTGGTAAGGGGTTCGCGATGGATCTGTATTTCATGTGTATGGGCAGTTGATCTTCCCATGATTGCAGCATAAACTCGACTTCCTGCAATTGCTGCACGTAGCTTGAAACTTCCTCAAAGGTTGGCATTTTCCGAAGCAAGGCCGGTATGGCAGCGCTGATGGTAGCCACCTCGGACAAAGCACGTCGAAGAGTGAACAGGGGCGGGAAAGCTGTCGAAACACTTTCCACTGATGGAAGGTTGGGAGCTGATGTTTTAGAATTTCCAATATGGAGCATTTGGACGGTAGCGAAAGCGGACTGATCGATCCAGCCTTCTCCATCAGGCCTGCTAGCCAGGCGTAGACGCAAGATGTCACTCTGCCCCTTGCGGTGGGCGCTGCGGGAAGCCAGATAATCTTCGCCCATAATTATCTGCCTTTTTATCAGTCCATGTTGACTGACGAACATTGAATGATGCTTACGTCATATTGCCACAAGAGCACCGCAGTTCCAAGTACAGCTGGGGACCTGGCCTCACTACTGTTCAAGGCGAGTCCTAGTTGCTGGACCGCCGAGCTATACAGCCTTCGGGAGGCACGCAGGTGGGGCTCTCCCATTTTCCTCACCAGCGCTAGATTCGCTAGCGATACTGCTTCGACTGCGTTTCGGAAGCACGAGGTTTGGATGTTGGCTGCGTATAACCTGGGAAGAAATTCATACAGCCCCGGGAAGCCATTTTGGGCAGGCAAAACAAAATTGTAAAAATAATGAGGAACAGCTGTTTGAACCCAATCTGTCGAGACTGAGGGAGGAGGCGTATAGGCCTGCATTAGCTCCTGGCGACGCGTGGAATCGTCTTGTACCAATGTTGTTGCATGCTCCATACGGAACACCATGGCGTTGGGATCTCGGTAGCGGCATTCTCGATTTGCACGCTGGCAACGTTGACATTGTGGCTTGTCTTGATCGCACTAACATGTGTTATTTGGGATCATGGTCATGTAAGGGCAATATGTGCAACGCCGTACCTTGACTTTCATCCGGATGCAGGGGAGGCACCCCTTACTTTTGAGTCTAGCGTCTCTCGATCCCACTTTTTGGCCCATGGTCCTGGTGTGAATCAAGTGGGAGCGCCTATCGTATTGTCGTAATGGGAGAGTTCTGATGGGCCGAACGCCGCGCTATGTCGTCACAGAGAAACGTATTCTGAGTCAAAATGAAATGATAAACAGGAATAGACAAGTCGAGAATGGAAAATATCCACGAACTGACCCGGCACGAATCCCGCTTTAGCGTGTTTCCGGCCATTTAATGCAGCTCTGAGAACGCCTCGCGCGACACGTGACCGCAGGTTTTCGCAAAATTGGGAATAGCGCCCTTTCCGGCTGACTGCATGGGTGTAACACTCCAGTGTGGTCAGACCGGCCTGTCATAACAAGGAGCCTAATCGTTGGCATTCTCGGGATCATACGCGAGAACCTTCATCTCCGACGATATCAGAGAACCATGATTAAATTATTATCGCATCTAGTATGCCCATTCAATAGGTGCAGTGACTTTCTTCACTGACCCACTGGCATTGATCCCATCCTCACCGAACGTCTCTCTTTTTTTCCCTCACCATCTTCGATTTATTCTTTTCATTTACTCTGATGTAACTGCTAGTAACCCACGTCTTTGGAGTTATGAATTTACCACAATAAAAATTAGATTGAGGCTTTTGTATAGCAACCCTTCCAACTAGGATCATAAATATTTCTTTCATTCTAAGCTTTTTTCTTCTTTCTTTTAATTGATTTAATTTCTCTGAGATTCTAATTTAATTCCTGCATTTCATAGTGACCGCTACCTCGTAAATATAAATGAGACTTGGATTAGAATGGGAAGTAATAAAATACAGTATTAACTAGTCATCTAAGACCATATAAAAATTAAGAAATAGCTATATGCCGAATTGGTCTCGAAATGAACCAGATTTCGTTAGTCGACAGGGGGTTAATTAGGCAGCGCGTGGCAGCCAACACGAGTTTTATCCTTATCAGGTTTAGCCTATGACTCCTCCCAATGACCCCTCATGATGACTCTTACCGAGGTGATCGATTATATGCTCAGCCTGAGAACTGAAGTTGTATGATTTTCTATTTTTTTTGCCAAAAGGATTGCTGTACACCATGGCCGACAAATCAAGCGCCCACCGCGCGCTCCTTCTACCTGAGATCGTCAGCGCGATTATCCGTTGGATTGACCTCGACGAAAATTATGAGCATGTGGTATATGAAGAGGAGCTAAATAAGAACGACAAAGACGATGAAGAGTATGACGATGAGCCCGATATATTATATTCATATGGAAGAGCAGGTGTTCTCGCGCGCTGCTGCCGTGTGAGCAAGCTCTGGTTCAATGAGACTACGCCGTATCTTTGGAGAGATCCGACTTCGTTCGACTTTTCCATGTCCAACACGTTACCCAAGGTGCTTTCGCGTGCTGCAAGCCCGGTGCGACGGCAAATATACGCCAACTGTGTCAAAGAGGCGCTGATGGCTGGTGTCGAGCCTGACCTGGTAGCCCACGAAAACGACTGGGCGCTTGAGGGTCTTGAATTCCCGAATCTGCGTAAAGTCCGCATGCCTTTGGAGGGCTGGGGCAGGTCGGAGCATATCCCCAAAATTGGGAAGAACGCAGTCAAGGTGCTTGAGATTGATCCCTCATTCGACCTTTACCCAGACACGTATCGGGTTTGCCAAGATGAAACGAGCAAGATTCTTGACCAGATACCGGCAAGTACAATCTTCCAATGTGATTCAGATCTCTAATGTGTACAGGAGCGGTTTCCCGATCTTGAGGAATTGAGCTTTTTGGATCACTGTTTGGCAGAGCCTGGGACGCTCGAACGTTTCTCCAAGCGAATGCCAAAGTTGAGAAAGTTCAGTCATTCCCTAGTTATTGTTTGTACGGATTATCCCGCAAGCAATACCTAATGAGGGTCTCACTCGGTATTAGAAATATCTTGGCACGAATCAGTGGATAGAGTGCGCACTCAAATTAGGATAAGCGTTTGAATTGTTTTTTGTATATCTGAGTTGGATTGGGAAGAGCGTACATTTCTATATTTTCTGGACACTATAGTTGGATGAGTATGATGGGAGGTGAGAAGAACGACCATACGGTTATTTCAGGTAAATAAATCTAACAAGATACCCCAGCGTACCGGACAGCGGCCTCTAGAGATTTGAAGGCTTTGGTGGTGAGCTCTGTGTGTCTTTTGTTGCCTGGGTACTTGTGCCTCTGGGAGGGTCGTATAGGGGAGATGAAGTGTTAGCTGCGACGAAGAGCAGCACGCTCTTCCTAGGAAGCAATGAATACTATTGAAACCTCTTTTTTATGCCTTTTGATCCTGGAGCATGACTTGGACTGACACGAGAAAACGCATTTCGGACGTTACATACCACTCCTGCTTGGCCGTGAACCAGAATTCCTAAGACGATGACTCGCACTCCGATTATGATAGTTTCCTACGAAAAAGAATCTACCAGGGGCAATGCAATAAATCTGCCAACATTTAGGCTCCCATCACAGATCCCCTAAGCAATAGCAACGTTCCAAATATCACCAGTGCTCAAAGTCGCATCAACAATCCTTATGTGCAACTAGAGGCTCCTGCGACGCCCAGCCCCCAACAGTGAGAAGCGGCATAGAGTACATTGTTCCCCGACGCATTGTACCCTGGGGATGGCCCGTTATAGGTTCCACTACAACGCAGTAACCGGACGTATTTGAGTGGGGTTAAGCTCAGTGATGGCTGGTATGCCTGATGGAGATATCGTCAATGTGTATTGTCCATGATTAAATCTCCCTTGCAACCCCTTTTCGGTTACCACGATAGCCGTTACATCGGCTGTATCTTCGGGATTGACAGATCTAGGTTCTGGGACATTCGAGCTTCTTGTCCGAGTATTCTGAGAGTTATTTGCTGGATTGTTCTGAATAAAATCCCGAGCTACTTCGTCACTCATTCCACCTGCCAATTGTGATGTTATTGTGATTTTGTCTGGAGAGCCGTTGTCCGAACTGGTCTTTGCTGTGGAGGTACAAGCTGATTTCCCACTTATTGTGCCATTCACAGGTCGACCGTCGGCGGAAACTAATATCTGAAGATTTATATCGCTTTCACCATTGATGTTGATATTCGAAGGGATTTCGTTTGATGGACTTCCCCCAACGCTGGGACAGTTCCCATTTTGATTTTGACCCTCACCAATACGTCTTCCTGGCAGAGGGTTTGGGCCGATCCGACTCGAGGTTGGAGGAGGTTGGCAGAGCTGAGTTTGGTTTAATTGGTTGGCGAAGCCAGCGCAAATTCCAAGGCATATCTGTGCGCTTGAAATCTCCTCGTTGATCAGTTGCTGGTAAGTTTGGCTAATATCAGGCTCTGTGGTGTCATTCGTGGCTGTGCTCTCAACCTTCTCATTTAAATATGAACAGCGAGCTCGAAAATCACTATCAGCATCCTGAGTTTGGTATTGGTACTCTTCGAAGCGTCCAGCAGAAATCAATGATTGACAACTACTCAGGCAAAAAAGTTAGATTGTTCTCGAGGATGCAAATAGCCGTACGTACAAGTCTCTATCAGCAAAAACAACCTCGAACGTAAGGTTATATGCAGCCAGCAGGTGAATAAAAGAGCCCATGTCATCGCCTAGATAAGATAGCTTCAGCCAGTCGTGAGAATACACCCCATCAGCCCGAAATTGACGCTCAAATTCTTCGCAGATTTCGGTATATCGTCGCAGAGGAAGTTTTAGATCGGATAGGTCTGAACTAGTCATTTTAGCGATATTTATGGCCAATGTTATTAGATGCCGGCTTGATCCGTTAAGCTGCCTAACAACCTCTCGCATCTCACGAGGTTGAGAATGAGAACTCTTAATAAGGTCAATGAGTGCGATGCTAGCCTGACCTGCATGACTAGTCAACGCTAGTAGATCAAAGGTGAGCCGGGGATCTGCTGCCATATTTTCAATCTTTTGTCCCTAAAGGCGTCTTTTAAGCGACAGGCGAGGTGATTAATGGAGAATTGGTAGCCTAGGCGTCGCAAGGCAGAGGTTAAATATTTGGACAGCGACAGTCGGTCATTTGCGGGCCCCAATCAGGTGCGCGCTCGAAGCGCTACGGGTGATCTTGACTGAAATGCCGCTGTTTCTGGTTAGACTTGCCAAAGCGGTTAGTAATCGAAGTCAGGGATAAGGAGTGTTCTGCCGTTCCATCATCTGCAGCATGGAGGCGAGTCCCAATTAATTCTGCCATTTAAGCGCCGGCAGAAATCAGCAGCGTGTGCACAGGATGGTCCAGACTCACTTCATTCAAGATTCCCGAAGAAGCTAAATATGAGTGGAAGTGTCGTATGTTTTAGAAGAAGTCTGTCAGCCATCGCGATAAGATCGGGCACGCGAAAAACTCATAAAATCTACTTTAGCCATTTTAAAAACCAAAATAGAGTACTAGCCAACACAGTATGCTCAGGGCCATGATCAAGGAAGTATTCGGGAGAGCATAAGTAGCTTCATACAGTCAAAGTGAATACCAGACTGCGAACCATGCTCTAAATTCATATCCGGGTTGTTCCAGCTGGAGGCAAGTTAAAAAGGGCCAGGCGTGTCTTAATTCCAGAATTAAGTCCCGTTAGGCAAATTATTTGCACGACCGCCGCAATCCATGTGGTTTTACAATTCTATACTCGTTCTCGCTCCGCTTACTAAAATACGGTCAGTGAACTTATATATGCTGTCTTCCGACCGCACGTCATGCTGAGGAAATGGCACTATTTTGCCGCAATGCCTTGCCCAGACACGTGACCGCAGGTTTTCGCAAATTTGGGAATAGCGCCGCCTTCAGCTGATCACATTAACGTGATGATCAAGGAGGTCAGATCAGCGCACGGTCGGTTTGTGGGTCCTCGCTGACGACATAGCAGGGCGAATTAGAGGGCTTAGACGCCGCGATACTTGTTTTGGAAAATACCTGCGGGAGGTGAGAACTTCAGTTGTTGTTTCCTGGCGCAGTGCCATCTGTCTTATAACTTGCTAAATTAGTTAGTGGACTTGGTTTCTATAAAGATTGTGATTTCCGCATCTTCTTTTGAACAGACACCTATGCATGTCTTCATTGCATTCTTTAGATTCCGCCTCGACCAGATTTCAAGCTACAAAACCAGCTGGCTCCCAGACCACAACCAAGCACATTATGCCGATCCTTCTCAAACCCATCCTGAGGCGTCTTGTATGCTGGGTTTTTGTTTCCTCACTGTTTATGAGTGTGAGGGCATGCCAGTTTCACGGAGATGCCAGCAATACTGAGCCAATGGACTTGGATCACAGTCGAGATATCCTCGACAACCTCTCAGCCCGTTCTCTGAGTTATAACAAGACACCGAAAAAAAGAGTCGCCATTACCAATGTTCGTGTGTTTGATGGATCTTGTCTATCGCCTCTGAGCACTGTCATTATTGACGGAGATCGCATTGGCCGCCCGTGCGCAGCTTGTGAAGCTTGTGCACCGATGGAAACCTATGATGCCAAGGGCAAGACACTTCTTCCGGGCCTCATCGATTCACATGCGCACCCAGTCAATACCACCCACATTGACGAACTCACAAAATATGGCGTTACGACCACCGTTGTTGCATTCTGCGCTAATCCAGCTCTGTGCGAATCGTTGAGCAACCATACGGGCCGCACCTCAATTGTCAAAGGATCCTTCATTGCCACTTCTCCGAACAGCACCCACGCCAAGCTGGTTGGCAGCCAAGGAGCGCCTTACTTGATTCACAATGCGTCACAAGCTTCTTCATTCGTTAATCAGCAAGTAGCTGAGGGTGCAGACTTTATCAAGATGATTGGCAGCGCCCCGCTTCCCGGGCTGAGCCAGCAAGAACAAAACGCTGTGGTAGTCGCCTCTCGCAAAGCCGGGAAGCAGGTCATTCTTCACACGTCTAGTTACTCAGCCTACTTGCAAGGATTGATTGCAGGTGCGGATCAAATTCATCATTCGACTCTCGACAGACCCATTGATGATCGTGTAATTGAACTGTTCAAGGCCAAGAAACCTGTTGTTTGCCCCACACTTACCATGATGCGCGCCATCGTTGAACAGCTCCGCCCCGCAAACGAGTCGTACCAGGCTGCCTCGGAGACGGTTACCAAGCTTCATGAGAATGGAATCACCATTCTCGCAGGAACTGATGCCAACATGCAGCCAAATACACCTGCCAAAGTTGAATATGGAATCAGTCTTCACGATGAGATGCAGAATCTAGTTGACGCTGGCCTGTCGCCTATCGAAGCGTTGAACGCGGCCACAGCCAGCCCCGCAAAGTATTTTGGGCTTACCAATCGTGGGAGTATCCGAGAAGGCATGCGCGCAGATTTGCTCCTTGTCGACGGTGACCCGACGAAGAATATTTCGATGACGAGAAATATTGTCAATGTGTGGGTCGGGGGAATTTCTTTTGAGGGGTAGGAAATGAGGCTGTGAAACAGCAGGGACGAGGTGGCGTTTATTGTGTAGTTTGCTTCTGTCGTGTACTGTAGTATTTGAAGAACTTCAAGGTTGCATATAAAGATGCCTGCCAGAACACTCGGCCGTAATTTTCAACTTTTCTCACAAGTGTCAGCTATGCGCAGGTACACTATACCATTAAGTGCTCACATCTTCTAAATCATGAGTAGGACAAGGACAAGCCAGCACATGCTGGAGTCTTCGAGAAGTTCCGCCAGGTGGGGGTATCCATCTCTTAGGAGGATAATGTTTTGCTGTCCTATGACGCTTTCCATTGAAACCGACTATTATCGAACTGCTCTTTGCCATCTATATGATGAAGGCGGGATTAAAAAAAGTCTTCAATGTATCTACACCTTTTTGGGGTACATCCATCGACGTACTAGAGATAGGATTCCCCATGTTCTTGCCAAGATTGGCCCCAATTAACCTTACTGCAGTTTAAGTTTGCTTTTGTAGATCTTAATATTTCTCGCTCCCTTTCTGTTGAGATTTCGTTGGCTGCCTATCAATACAGGAAAGTGATTTACAGAAGATCAAAAAAGGCTGTTGACTATTCTGTTGCGCAAGGTAGTTCGCGGATGTTGCCGATGACCAATACATAAATATTGTGAATTTCCCCCTTAGGAACATGAATTATGGATTGTGTGGCTCATTCATTTAGGTTGTAATATGAGGGCTCATATCTCATGCAATTAATCTATTTAATCTATTCCAAGTCCTCATCATCGCTTTTAATTACTGCCATCCTTGGGTTCGAAACCCTTCTTGAGAGCTCCAAATGACAGAGTAGGGTTGAAGTTGGCACGGTCAGTCTCGTTGGCCGCGGATCCAAAGTCCCAGACGGTGTAAAAGTTGACGAGCCATGGAGTGCCGATCAGGGAGAAGCCGGAAGCGCCACCACCCTCGAACGGAGGCCAGCAGGCGTCGTCTCGGTAGGCAAATCCGGGGCGACGCAGCTGGTCACCTCGGAGGGTCACGACCTTGGGGTCCCTGTAGTCGCCGAGAGTGAAGGAGACGGACCAGGAGGAGTTGAACTCGCTGCAGAGGGGAATGTGGTCGCCCTTGAGGATGGCGGTGTAGTTCATGCCGATGGATTCGTAGACCTTGATGTTCTCCTTGTCAGGGAGGGTCATGGAGCCAGCACCAGTGTCAAAAACGACAGTGCCAAAGTTCATGTCAGTCGCAGTGGAGATGACACTGCCGTTGGCAAGGGTTCTGTTTCCAGTGACGGTGTTGAAAGTGGTGCGCCAGAGGTCGTAGTATTCAGGCCAGATTCGGGTGATGGGAACATCGATCAGGTCGCCGTCGACGTAGTTGCTCTCCCTGGATCCGCCGAGAGTCAAGACTCCATCGCCAACCTTGCCGCTCGTGTTCTTGGTCTCAGTGCCAAAGTACATGCCGAACTTGGCCTTGTCAAGCAGTCCATCGGCCATGAGGGTTTCCATGACTGTGTTGGCTCCGCCGTCGATGATGGAGCTGAAACCCAGACCCATGAAGCCATCCGCAGTCAGGTCAAACCAGTTGGACTCGTTGGCGGCAATGAAGCTCTGTCTCCATTCAGTGTTGCCGACCTTCCAGATATCAGACACGGTGGGGCCGGCAGTCTTGCCGCCCAAATAGACGATGTCGGCTGATTGGCCGGTGTAGTGACCGGTGGTCGAGCTGTTGATGTTGTAGCCAACTCGGTCATATCTAATAGCTTGTCAGCGGGGATTTGCGAGGAATACGTGGGTCCATTAATTGTACGAACCCGCTGGAGTTGGGGCAGGCGGTGGCGTTGCAGGTGCCGTCTACAGCCCATGACGATGAACTTCCAGTGTCGAAGTGAAGGCGGTAGGTCTTTGCGGGGGTGCCGATGTCGAAGTTGACGGATTTCTTTCCAGACAAGTTAGATAATGCTGGGCAACGGTGCATCTGCCCTGCTGTTTACTCACATATCCCTTTTCGGCAATGATGCCCAGGTCGAACACGGCAGCCGACGCGGCAGCGACGCAAGATGCCGCGGAAATGAAACGAGCGACCGAAGACATTTTTTCCAGTTTCCTGTCAATTGGCTTTCAAGATACTGAAGAACAGAATGGATTCTAGAAAGATGATCGACAGCGGGCTCGTCACATTTTTAGTCGTCCCAAGTGTCTGATGATGCAGATCGAATACGAGCATTGCCAGTGGGGCAGAGCAATCTCGCCTGAAATGTTATTTAGCTCCGGTCAAGCCGTTTAGCATGACGCAGTGGCTCGTGCGTCCGTCTGGGCGCGCGCCCTTTCGTACCTTGATCTTCTCGTATCTGCGGCATCCTCAGCCGAGGCGGGAGAAAAGTGGGATTCAGCGGCGAAAGCGGCAACGAGGAACCACTTGGCACCTCCCGAGACGGGCCGGACGGCTGTACGAGGAACGAGAAACGACGCACTTTGACTTGCTGGTTACGTGACTTGCTTGAATTCGCGGAAGGCATTGCTCCGTCGCGGCGAAGGTGGGAAATTAGCCACTTGTCTGGGGTTAGTTTGAGTGTTTCATAAAAGAAGCTTCGACGAATTGGCGGTTAACAAGAGTGGGTCACTAAGGACGGGTGGCTTGGGATCAAAGCCGTCCTGGCAGATTATTTTTAGCATTCAGGACTTGGCCGCCAGCGTACAGATTGCATCGTACGCTATTTACTTGTTGACTACCAATTATGCTTCTCCCTCTTCCCTTCAATCAAGTATCGCTATAGCACATCTATGCCTCTGGGGAAAGAATTAGAGACACTCGTAATAGACAGACCGTTTATTATCATCAATACATCATACAGGCCGCCCGGGGAGTATGAAAACCACCATCCAGAGACCATTTATCATGACGTGGTTCTCGGGGGGATTTGTCTTTCTGAACCCATGAGATTTGGCCTGCCATGGCCCTGGAAAGAATTAAAAAGGAAAATACGAGAAGGTCTAGATCAATGGCCCAACGGCTAAACTTTTGTGACACTCTACTTCCAACCGCTTACAAGGCAGGCTTATTCGCCTTAGCGTTGTTCTTCTAACCCTAGAGGCTTCATTTTATTTAACGAGGACATTGGGCCGCTTAGTAATGAATCCGCTGTGGATAAAATATTGGTTAGTGAATTCACTGGTGGGACTGACCAACGGGCCTTGTTATTTCACACGGCAATTACCGGCGAATGGTGAACATAAATATCGCTGTTTAATTGAGTCTGAAAAAAGCGACTTGTAGAACGAACCACGAAGCTGGTCGCCTTGTTACTCTTCATTCATTCGCAACAAATCTCGACATCATGCATGAGACTTCGAGATTAGAAACCTGGATGAAACTGCATAATCACAGCAGAGTATTTAATGTGAGAGCGTCAAATGACTAGACATATATAATTAAACGAAGACAGGCCGCCTTTCGCTATGTGCAATTTATGAAAGGATTACGATAAGTCCAATACGTAGACCTACAATCCGAACCAAAACATGGACTGGCGCATCTGCATTGGAGTGCCCATGTTTCTCACCTTAATGTGATACTGATATCCTTCATTTGGCTTCACACCGTACAGCAAGTACTCTTCGGGATCACCGCGACCGTCGTTAGTCACGCTGTAGATACGGAGCTGGAGGTCCTGTAGACAATACTGGACGCTTGCGGGTGTGCCATCTCGATCGACATTCACGACCGCGTCCCCAGGCTCGCCTCTTGAATCGGGTAGCATGATGAGAGCCGTCAGGTTGCCGACTCTCAAATCGTGGCCAAGGAGCCTTGAGGAATAGCGGGCCTGAAGTGTCAGAGGGTGCCTCGACCTGGCGCTGACCAAAGACGTCATGAGTGAAGTCTCGCCAGCCCCTCTTCTGATCACCAAAGTCCTGGCAAAAGCGGGAACCATCGCCCGGCTTGAGGTATCGCCCTTTGGACGGAGCGCCTGCTTGAAATTCGTTGTACTTAAAGATGGCTGGTGCCCGGTAAGTGGCAGGATGAAAGATGCCAGCATCTCTTTCCGAGTCAATACAAATCCAGTAAGTTTGACGTGAGCTCTTGTCAATCGCGTTCAGTCGGGGTGTGACACAGTCGCTGAACTGGTCGCCTGCTTGACCATTTGCATTGTGCCCGAGATCGCATGATACACTGTTTCCGGGGTTGTAAATACTCAAGCTGTTAGCGGGCGACGTGAACATGAAATCGAGCCTTGCAAAGATGCGACTCGTCCAGAGTCATGTAGCGGCCGAGGGCAGGGATTACCTGCACGCACCAAGACTGAACGGCACCATAGCCAGGCATGCCAGACAAGATCTTAATGGATGAAGAAAGGCCATCTTGCTGTAGCGTTCAGTTAGCGGCCAAGCATGAGTTGAATATCGAAATGCTACTTACATTGACTACACGTCACAGAGTATAATCCCCGACATTTGAAGTTTAGGCCTCGGGATTGATAGCTCGATGGAAATTTCGGTGGGTTCAAAGAGAGCCAGGACCGAATCTTTTTTGGCCGGCCAGAATAGCCCCGCTACAGGCCATAATTTGATCTGACATGAAGATGGCAACCTGGTTCGTACAACATGGGCGGGAGTGTCTTATGGTCTACTAACTAAAGTGAAAATGCCAACGCAAAGCTTGTTCAGTCCAGTGAGGAACTGCCCATGGAAATTATGCGTAGCGATGGTGGTTCTAGGATCTTCAACTCATGGGGCAAGGGCTTGAGTTAAAACACCTTCAATGGCTGTAATCCGCCTCTGACCTGAGACTTAGGCAGCTATTAATATGATAAACCATTAGTAAAGATTCAGCTATTCCCCCACCTCCATCAAGTCAATTTTCTGTTTCTAATAACGCTTTCGATAAAAGGGATCAAGGCCCGATGCTCCGGTACGTCAGAGAGCCTAGTTAATTAGTGATTCCATCTTAAATATTTCCATCAGCAGTTTTTTTCGTTTTTTTAACTGGCTGAAAATAAAAAACGCAGGCCTTGTAAATGTGACCACGGATTGGACTTCTTCATTGGGAATCCATGAAACTGGTCGATGAAGCCTTCGGCTGGTCGGGCAGACAAACCAGGACACATGATGCAATTGCGGTGTCGTCGAATTCTCTTTGTGACAACCCCTTTCTCCCTGAAAACCAGTGTAGCAACTTTTATGCGCGCGCAGGTCCGGATGCGGCTACAACGGGGAGGCGTGACAGGAGACTGCGACAATCTATAGGTGTTCGCGATTAGCGCCCAGTTTCAGATCTTCGCTTCGCTCCGAGATGCGACGTTGTATGTGGTGCAGGGGTCCATCGCGACGAATGCGAAACTCGTATTTCCAAACCACCACGAACTCTGCTTGGCCTAAATCCTCTGGATCGCATCGCAAACAAAAAAAAACTATTTTAGCTTACTGAGTCCCTCGTCAAATCACCATCATCAAGCTTCTCATCTCGCTACATCTTCGCTTTATTCGTTTGAAACTTCTGGTGGCCGGCCCATCTCTCTTTTTAACTGTCCTTTTTAATTCACTAGCCGGTCACGCTGACGCTGTCTGCATTAAACATTCAAGATGAAGTTCACTTCTGTTATTCTTTTTGCCGCTACGGCTTCTGCCATGTCCATCATGCCCCGACAGTTTAACGGTGGCAATAACCGTGGTTTCTTTCGTGGGGGATTCAACAACAATAACAACAACAACAATAATAATGGCAACACTGGTACAGACACGGCTGTTGATGCCCCTCAGACCGACACCACAAATAACAACAACAACAACAACAACAACAACGGTAACAATGGCGGAAGCACCGCTGCTGCCGATGGACAAACAGTCGTGTTTACTGAAATCAACGGCGTCCCCGGCAATGAATGCCTCACATTCCGCAACAACGGCGAAATAGTCGATGCCGCTTGCGTGAATACCGCCGCCGATCGGCAGCTCACTCCAGCAACCATCAACGGCCAGAATGCGCTGCGTGTCCAGCGAACCTTCACTGCGGGATTCCGGCCTGATCTTGTCAACGTTGAAGCTTGCGTGGGCTTCAACGGAACGGCTTTCCGAGCCGAGGACTGCAACGCTCAGGGAATTGAATTGGTTACGTTTGGAAACGGTCAGCTCACGGCTTCTGGTGGCGCATGCGCAAGTGGCCACGATGGTGCGGCACAGATGACTATTGATACAACCGGTTCAAATTGTGCGACTTATACAACCACCGATGTTCAGCCTGCAACTGCATAAGCGGGTACCAGCCAAGTACTTTTAATGTGATATCTATTATGCAAAGGCTATGGGTAGCATAAGAATACGTTGTATCATACGGTCAAAGGCTTGTGGGTCGGTCGCAATGTCTAACTGAGAAATAAGAAAATACATGTTCATAGTTCAACGATCATAGTATAACCTGGTAGCCCATCAATAGTTCATTGGTGTGCGATATATTAAATGCGACTTAATAATTGGTGTGCGCAGATATTACTTGATCTAACACATGGTGTCTTGATTCCTTGTTATGTGAATGCAATTGACACTACTTTAAATATGCCTTTATTATACTTCTATCTGCAAAAGCTCCATTTATCAAGTTACTCACATCTCATTGCGGAATTGAAACAATAATAATTGATGAGAAATGCACATGCCCTGGTATGAATCTTGCCAATCATGTCATCGCTCTTCACGATCATCATCGGATCTCAACAAAATTTGCTCCTCTTCACGGCCCAGGTGACCTCTAGATTGTTTGAACCACCGCACCAACCACATAATGCCAGCAAGAAATTGACATATGGGTGGAGGCACCGATGCCAGGTACGCGAGTTGCATACCGAATCGTACGAAGCCGTCAAATAACAAATCCGTCACAACGGATGCGAGGGAAATAAAAAAGATGAATCCGAATGAATCCCAAGCCCACATCCGGTAGAAAACAACAATTGCAATCGGCGTGAACATTACCATGCATAATATGTAGTCGGACTTGGAAGGGAACAGGAAGCGACCATAAAATCGGCGCAGCCACCTATTTACTACATCATCTTCCTCTAAAGAGGCCGGTTTAGTTCAGTGCTACCATGGGTTGTGGGGGATTCATACCATCTTCGTCATAATAACTCAAAACTGGTGGCGCGAGAATCCACATTACGACAGTAAGGGCGATTGTAGTCAGATTGCTATTCCAAATCCATCTCATTTGTCCCTGAGACAGTCGAGGGTGGTTCTTAGTTGTTTGCGCCACCCCGGCTTGATCGGCAGCTTGCATCTCAATTGATATATCTCCACTGCCCTCAAGTGTGCGCCCTGGGCCTTGAACGGTCGTTACCATTACTAAATGATTTATGGTTGCGCTTTCTCACTATCTGCTCGGGCGGGCGAATGCCGCTTGACTACCGTTGTGAGCTGGTCGAAAAATCCAATACTCTACCATGGGGCGCAAGGGAAATACCGCTTAAACTGCTGATGACTTGCGGATTGGTTGGTCAAATAGTTTGTCACGGTGACAGCATTGGATGAGGGAATAAAATACCGAGGGAAGTCGAGCTGAAATTAGGTCTTGTTGTCACTGGTTGGTTTGCCCGGTGGGTTCATCAGCCTCAAATGTCAGCACGGGCGAATGATATCCCACGCAAGCCGTTTTAATTGCTAGCGTGATACGCCTACAGGTAACTAGTCGCTGTTCGATCCCACTAGAAAGAAATGAAATCATTGATACTTGAAATGCCTGATTATCGCAAGGCTAACTTTTGGTCCTTAAGTTAGACGAAGCCTTGGACCATTGTGGGCGAATGTGCTCAACAAACACCGACTGGGCCTGGCCCACTTTCGCGGGTGCGTCAAGGTCAAGACTGAGACAACAAGGCAAATTTCTTCTAGAAGGTTAAATAGGCAATGCCCGGAACATGTAGAATCGTGAATTATCCAGCTTCAGGTAGTCCACGATGCCCATCACTGAGACTATATTTGCCTCAGTACGCAACGGCTCACCGAAGAATCCTGGGGGTTTGGTCTAGGGGTATGACGTTTGTTTTGCATCAACACGAATGCAAAGGTCTACAAAAGGTCGGGGGTTCAATTCCCTCAACCTCCACAGTTGTTTTTTTCTTGTACAGAAGACATAAGCTTCTTGTTCGTTTGGTCGGGTCAAAATGACCAAACCTTTGTGTTAAACACTAATTGCAACTATTAAGTACTCTTGGGGGACCAGTTGATTGAGCTTACTTCTTGTTTTTTTAACTAGCCGTAAAACTAAGTATAGGCCATTAATTACTCTACATAAATTCTTCGGGCTGGGTTGAAATTTAAGAGATCAGGATCATTTCACTGAAAAGACAGCCGTCATAAGTCAAGTTTCACAATGAATGGCACAAAAAATATTGACAAGTATAGTATTTGCTTTTGGGCCAGCATTTAGTGATGATACACGAGCAGAAAGTGCTATGCTCGGCGAAGGATCCACCTCGGCTATCGATAAACATTGAGGGACCCTGGGAATTGGAGCCATTATGTGCTACTGTTACACGAGAAGCTTCCGGATCCTGGATCGTCATGAATTGCCTTCCCGGATGTGTATGTACCGAGGCCACACTAATAGAGTCAGTAACACTTTAGAGTCATACAACAAGAAATACGCACCAATACTAGGCCGACAACCATGATGAATGCATTCAGCATGCTTAGCAGGATCTTTTTAGGAGACGAAAACCACAAGCCCTTGTTCATAACGAACCAGAACATGGCTGGGAGAGTGAAAGTGAACCAGCTGCAGAACAGCGAGGTCTGACATACTTGTTAGCAAATGAGCGTGTGGCCTTGGACTACTAATATCGTACCATCAAGCTGAGAAGTGTGTTGAAGACAGGAATTGCAGAGGCAATGATCCATGCGAGAATCCAAAGCCCAAAGCTAATGGCTAGCCAGGAACCGACAGCCATGAAGTCACGCTTGTGGATGCGGTCTGTACCAGCAAACATGCGGAGGTAAATGGCCTTTGCAGCAATGTGGCCGTTCACGACACCAGCAATGAGAATCTGTACTATTTAGCAAACATATTTGTTGGAAGGCATCACATGTCTTACAGTTGGCAGCGCAATGCCGTAGGCAACTTTAGAAACCACGGGGCCCGCAGAGCTAAGCGCGGGTGATGCAACGTCAGCGCCAACATATCGATAGATAACGACAGATGTGACGACATATAGCGTAATATCGATCACTTGTAAAAGACCGAGAGCCTTGTTGAAATCTCGAGGATCCTTGAGTTCCGCAATAAAGGTGAAGAAACTGTTATGCGACGCTACGTGAAGTTAGGATACGTAGTTCAAATTAAAGTGTAGAGGTTGGTAATCCTAACCGTATGACAGGACAATGTTTGAAGCAGATGTAAATCCACTAACAAGGCCAGTATCTATCGTCGCAGCGATGGCACCTCCGTGATTCTGAATGCCAAGCGCAATCATGGTAACAATAACCGCAACTAGAACACTGGCAAACGCTTTTAATCGTTAGCACCACACAACCACGGGAGACTTTAAGAACTTACAGACGAGCGAGAGCCAAGACATCTTCATCAGGGTTCGTGGGAGTGACAAGATGCAAGACAGAATCATTCCCACCACACCAAACACCATGGAGCAAGTTGCGTGACCAGTCAACGTGTTCATGGCTGTAGTGAAGGCGATGACGTGGCTTGCCATGATGAAGACGAGTAGCAGAATCTGACCAGCACCTACCACTTCTCTGCCGATAGGTCCGAATAATACCTCACCGGCCTCGGCCATTCCGGTAATGTGAGGGTATCTAAGCTTGAACTTTCCAATGAGGTACCCAGTGTAAGAGGCGAGAGCTCCAACGCCGAGGAGGATAATGATTGCAGGGACCAAGCCGAGAGACGCCACTGCCTTGGGCAAAGACAGAATACCCAGAGAAATGGTCTCGGCAACCATGAGAAGACCTCCTTGCCTGTTGTGAATTAATAAACATCACACCGAATATCGAACATGAAGACCAGGCAGGACGTACCACCACTTCAACACTTTGTATTTGACCTCGGCATTTTCTTCGTTTCCAAAGGCATCCTCGCGCTGGGGAGCGTCTATCACTTTCAAATCCTCCTCTTCAAAATCGGCCTGAGGCTGGTTGGAGATTTTGTCGCTCTTCTTGTCACCGTTGTACGGGTCGATCGTGTTATTGTCCTCGGGGGCTCGGGAGCTCATGATGGGCAACAGGCTTGAGTAAAAAAAAAGAATTCGTGCACAGAATTTTTTCAGGATTGATGAACACAAATCCCAAGGAAAAAACTCGAATGCCAGTCTGCCTACAATGACGGGGGATTTCTAGAATTTCTACGGCAGCGCTCTCAGACTGACTAAGAGCCATGTCAAACCCACTAGGGTGGTGTTGCTGGAATCCACATTCCCCAAAGAACACGATGGCGCACTATCTCCGTGCAGGCGGAGCCAGTCAACCGATACCCGGTGCCGGCATTACCTGCCTCAACCACGAAGTGTAATATCCACGCTATCCGATGGATTTTAGAGCTGGCCGGTATGTAGATGGCCGTTGCATCAAATCCGTCCCGTTTTCGACGACCGTTCCGTGTCGTTCAGCCTCAAAACAGGTGCCCGCGGTAGGGCTGCATCCAGCTTGGCGCCAACAACCCCAAAAGTATTGGCAAAAAGTTATTCTCCAGCCAAGCCTATTGTTTGGGGAAAACACTCGCTGGACTCACGAATGACTCCGCCCCAAGATATAGTGCGGAGACATCCCCGATAACCACTGTCTCACTTGTTACTGCTTTGGGGATGGCTCACCACGTGCACCCACTCCTCTCGCCGGGGCAATTCAACCAGGAAAGTCATCCCGGGGAGCGTTCGCGTCCCCGCGAGCTTGTCCTTCTCAGGGTGATTCCATTACGCAACGAGTCGTTTTTCCCCAACTTCCCCATGATCTCCCCGCAAAGGGCTCTGGGCATTTTTACGTAAATGCATCGTTTCTCCAAGTAATCTGGCATTTATTGGGGTGCATGGGCCTCTCTACCTCCTTTTGGGGACGGCACGGGCTCGGGGAATTCGGTTGAGGGAGGACCGCGACGGTGTAATCCACCGAGGAGGCGACCCCCAGGGTTCCGGGCCAGACCGCCACCAATCATTCATATGACAAAGAGAAATTGATAAGCTGAATATTATTCCCCATTAATTGCTTTAAAGCCTGGGATAATTCTCCCAGTGAGGAAACGTACTCGCAATTTTACAATCCAGACAATCACCACCAGGCGCTTCGATGATCCCTGTGCCCATCTACGTAAACCAGAGGCTTGGGTCCAAACCGTCACTCTATTCGTCCCAAAATAGGACAGAAAATTACCTTACCGGACACATTTCCTCTCGCCTAATTTTCTCAGGTTGTTAAATGACCCGGTTATTTAATGAACGCGACCTTGGCTTCCTCTTAACGCTGAGACGCTTTCCGGTCTCCAATGAATAGTCCCCGTGGTTCCTAGTTACTTTATAAAAGAAGCCCCTCGTTCCTGATGCGGAGTAGAAGCGTTTGCTCTCAGTCCAACCTCTCAAACCCTTGGCAAGCTGCTGATCGGCGCATTGTGGGGTTGTGCATAATGCACGAGTACATATGACAGTTGATTAACTACTTAATTTACAAGTCAGGCATGCATTCGCAGCCATCAATATGTGGGGACAGTTGCATCTAGCATGTGACTGTCTCTTTCTCCATGAATAAGTTTGCAAAGAAAAACCTATACAAAAGGTTGCAGACAAGCCCCAACCAAGCTCTTCCTAACCCATTCTTCTTAGGCATCTTTCATTTGGGCGAGTATCATCTCAACATCATTTATACATGACCATAATGCATTTGGATCACCAAAAGAAGCCATGATGGCATTGGCAATTCCTTCTTCCTGCTCTCTGGTCAAAATTAATGGTGGTGCTTGGGCTTTCACCTCTCCATCTTGAGGGGAACGCGCGGGTGGTGCTGTAGGGGCAGAGCCTTGCTCAGTAGGAGCATGGCTCGTCACCTTCGGATGTTCGTCGTTCCGAGCATTTCTATCCCGATGCTTTTTGGTCTTTTTGAGTAACGACTGGAGCAAGACCCAAACTTCTGTCCGGTCGCCTCTCCTTCTTAGATAGTCATTGGTATTGCTGTCGCCCAGCATATAATTCACCGCGATCCACCCACGCTCTGACGTCTCGTCCCAGGGTCGACGCAGGCCCTCCAACAGAACCAAGGCGATGGCGTGCCACTGGACGTGAATCCGGAGAAGCCAGAGCCAGCTTTGGAATTTCGGGTTACTCGATACAGAATTGTGATGCTCTATTATCTGAGTTGCTGTTTCTCGCAGCCTGTTTCTGATTTCAGCGGATAACTCGAGATTTTTCCCTACACTCGGTTGATAGAGAACGAGGTATGCTTTCATCATTATCACACGGGCCGACAAGGCTACCGTTCGAAACAGGGGGCTTGGGTCTATCAAACAGTACTTGAGGAACTTGCTCTCCAATTGCTCGTAGACTTGTGAAA
Organism: Calonectria naviculata; assembly: GCA_003031705.1. Lineage (NCBI taxonomy): Eukaryota > Fungi > Ascomycota > Sordariomycetes > Hypocreales > Nectriaceae > Calonectria > Calonectria naviculata. The sequence continues at coordinate 22,773 of NAGG01000470.1, forward strand.
GCACCTCTTCCCAGTCTGCTGTCATCGAGGCCACGTCTGTTGGCGGCTTCGATAATACTTCTGAACTGGGCGCCAGTAGCTTTTGTAAAAGAATGGCAATCTCGTAGCGGACTCTCACGATGGTACAGTCAGAGATTCCCTCGCGGGGAGGCGGCATTAATTTCGTGTCCGCGTCGAAATCGGCGTCGTTGATGTTTGACGGAAACTCTGTGCTGAATGAATCGCTCACAATGGCAGGCTGCGTGCCAAGCTCCTCCACAAAGTAAATGTCGAGGGCGCAGATGGCCCACCATAGACGTCGCCTCATCTCGGTATCAAATGGTGAAAGCCCCAGGCGCGTTCCATCATACTGTATTTGCATTCCTTGGGCGACGCGTATTGCAATTCCAGTCAAGGCCCAGCATAATCGGACTTCTTCGTTGTGCCTAGCCACGGTGATGAATAAAACCAAGGCTTGGAGAGTTTCTATATCGGTAGATCTCAAAAAGTCGGCTTTTGCAAGGCTTTGCTCTGTTGCATGGCGATATTTTTCGAGTTGGCGTGGTTTGTTGGTGTTGAAATACATTTGAACCTGTGCCAGAATTAGCAGCGGCAATCAGAAAGCATTCTTGAGGTTTGTTTACAGTCTTTTCATCCATAGATGTGACGGCGGCATAGTAAATGGCAAAATACATTGCTTCGTGTTTGGGATTAGCGCTTGTCGAAGCCATGCCTGCTTGATTCATGACATTTTCCATTGTCGGGATATGTAAAATCTTGATGAGCGGCTCGATGTTGACTCGATAAATGTGCCACATGACATTTCTTTGAGTTGGTAAAGGGTGGAATTCGTCAAGGTTGATGTGAGCAGATTCATAAGCCGATATGGGCGTGTTTCCAGGGAGAAAAGGACAAGGCTCGTAGTCCTTGGCATGTTCATCTGCCATGTTTTTCTATGATCAAAGATTAGCGATGAATTTTCACCGTCTGGATACAAGTAGGAATGGACTGTGACTGACGGCGGGTATAGGTGATGGGTTCCATGTGTCAGGTATTATTGGTGATGGGGATTTTCCATTCAACCCAGATCCCAGGATTGATTGTTCCCTTGCATTCATTTCCGAGCTTGATTTAGAAGCGGTTTCTTGAACCGTGCCGCTTAAGCTATTCAGATTAAATGGGTGGTGGGTATTCAACTGAATATCCCCGCCGGCGGGCGCCGAAGGTTTATTGGAATCGGTTGCGGCACGTCCACTTAACTGTTCGACCATTGACTCCAATTTAGCCAAGCGAGTTTCCAGGTCATGTTTGAGTGAGCGCCTGCTGCTGGACCCATGCGTCCCGGGTCGCCGGTGGGGGCCTTGGTCCAGGGTTGGGAAGACGCAGGACTTCCGCGTACTCTTGCAACTGTCGCATGGAGCATGTCCGTTGCATCTGTCGTGGTTCGCGAGACAAGCGATGCAGCTTTGGGAACCAGAGGCACGCTGATTGGCCCCGTGTTTGTGGTGTGGTGAATTCCGTGATTCCGGTCCCATTATGGCGGTCACTTTTGTATCAAATAGACTCGTCGTCGTTGTGCCCGTGATTTCCGCATTCGAGACAGCTTTGCCAGATTGATCAGATGAAAGTGATGAGTGCGCCACATCGGGACTCGCGAAGGCCGAGGCGCCGACGATCTTAGCGCAAGCGACTGAACTATCAACCAGACCCCTGTCTGACTTGCATGATCAATATGATGTCCAGAATTGGTTTGCACAAGCCCAAAGTCAATATTAGAACCATTTCCTCCCTTGTGTTGATATTTATCGCAAGACGAAATAAAAAAACACAGCCCACTGCTTATTCTTGATCATCTGAGTGATTTGGTGGCGGCTCGTGTATGATTGGCTGCTCGGACTCTCGCGTCCCCAAACACCGTCAATCGGCGATTCGGCGTCCGCGCGGTTTGATGGTCGTGCACTAACCTGTAGTGACTGCTTGAATGGGGGCTGGCAGGGTCGAAACTTGAATTCCAGTACGCACATCGCAGTTACGCGTTATGGTACGAGACCAAAATAATGCCGAATTGAGCCCACTGGGCAAATTGGTGAGCCAGGTCGCTCATTGGTGCTTACTCAAGACTGAGTGAGCTCACTGAAGGGTGAGGGAAATTAGATTGACCTAGAAGGCTACAACTGATTCAGATTCGAGGGTACTATCAAACCCAGAAGTTATACTATATAGAAGATATGACATCATCCCTTCCAGTCTTTAAAAGTCAAGGTAGCAGATGAATAAGACGTCGGCACATTAATACTTTATTACTTACACAATATTAGCCTCCCAAACAACTGAAGAATGCGCTATTGTACAAAAAAGGAGACGATTCAATTTAAGGGCCTTGAGTCTAAAAACTTGGCCCAACGCGGTCGGTAATATGCGCTATGCGAAAACTCCAATCAGGTCCTTGGTGTGATCCTGCTCATGAAATCCTTGGCCTGCCGACTAAGAGTCAAAGATGGCGCCGTACGCTGGAATACCGCGCGAAAGCATGCCGAATACAACCATCTCAGTAACTTTTGGGTTTGAAATGATGTAGACCGACTCGGCATTGCATTCATGCACAAGCTTGTACGTTTCCAGTACGATGTTAGGACGCCCGCGTGCCGTAGTATCCCATATCACCGCGTCAGGGTCTGCGTTCCTTACTGCAGCGACGATGTTATCGCCATAGGTCTTTTCCGGATTCTTGGTGCTCCAGAGGACGCGCCGCGGTGTTGAGTTGGCAAACATGAGCGAGAGACAGGGGCCGATTCCCGAGCCAGTAGTGACGAGGACGATTTGCCGGAAGATGCGCGATGTGTAAAGCAACCCATGCAGCGGTGCTCCTCGAATCCATAGCTTCCGATTCTTAGGCTTCCCGATTTGTTTCCTGGTCCAATCGCCTGCGTTGCTGACGACGACACTGAAGCCATCAATCTGCTGCGACTCTTTATCCACGTCGGGGATGGTCGCAAATGCGTGCCACTCGGTGATGGGCTTGTCGCTGATTTTGACTCCGTAGAATGGCTGCATGGATCGGTACTTGAAATGCAGGCGCGTGGCATGATCGCTTAGTTTCTCGGGATAGACATTGACGTGACGGAGCCGAGACCAGGATGCGATGGAGCAGCACGTGGAAATGCAGATGAACCAAAAGTTGGGAGACCTGACGAGGACATGACCGACAGTTGTGCCGCCTTGTCGAGCTCTGACCTTGGCCGCGAAAACGCTGTGCACCCAAAAGTTGACGACGGCAATCCAGCCTGCGAATCGGTGAAAGGCCTCAAAATAGTCATGAAACCGACGTCGCAAGGTAGGGTAAGCCGAAATGAGGATGATGATGAACATGCCCACCAAGATCCAGCTGCATATGACGTCCACCTTAGCATCAGGGTTTGGCTGCTGGGCGTATTCCTTGGTCGTCAAGATGGTGTATAAAATGTACCAAACAACGGCCGCCGTTCCTGCACCGCTATGGCAACCTCCGTAGTGAAATACTTTGGCAAGGCGTTTTCGGATTGACAAGGGCCATGAATGAGGCACCATAGTGAATATCTCGTACCACATGTTGACAAATTCTTCCTGTCGGAACAGGAGCGATACCATCAAGTTGGCGGACGCGACGCTACCAACGGTCCTAGCTTTTGGGTTGCCACGTCCGCGTACTATCAATCCAACAAATAGCGCCAAGTTGACGGCGAATATGACGCCAAAAATCTTTCTATACGTGGAGGCATAGGTATCTGTTAATTCAGTTTAGACATGCCCATGATTTCCTATCGATGTTGGGAAAGGGCTTACATCGGAGCTTGCACCTCAGCTCGCTGCTGAGCTGGTCTGGCAGCCCCTTGATCTCGCAAGGAGATTCGGCATTTCTGAGCTCCTGTGTTGATTTCTCCACTTTGAGAGAGTTGTAGGATTGCGTTGAGTATTCGGCATCCGATTGAAGGCAGGATTCGTCATCATTCTCGGGATCTAGTGCATTTTTGTTCTTCGTTGCCACGGACATGATGACGTCGAGGGCGAGAGGTGAGAGATCAATATTTACTACATGGAACGGATTAGTGCCCTTGACTTAAAGCGTAGAAGATTTGAGGATGCTTTGCTGTGGAATGGCTGCAAAGTCTAACGTACGAGTATAAGCACGATCACTGCAACCGAAAAAAGTGATAACCAGGTCAATGAAATGTTAAAATGTTCCAAAATATATCTCGCATCAGAATTACAGTGACAATGAAATGATAGCTCAATGCGTACGAGTGACAGGGATGCAAAAATTGGATGTGATTCACTGACTACCACATAGATACAAAAGCTTTGACCCTTTGCGAGTCTAAACGCCTGCTCCCCAAATACAACGTATTAAATGAGTACCGGATGCGTTATCCTAAGCCTTTTCCGGATATAACTGTGATCGCTTAAAATGATGCTCGACGCTTCGTACGTTCACGCGCTCCATTATCTATCCGTGAAATGGTCAGAGCTCTTGTTGCCGTCATTAGAAGGCCGCGATACGTTTAGCTTTTCACTTGACCATGTCTATAATATTTTAAAAGGCCATTGGGCAGGCAAGGTTTTTGTATCCAACGTAGTTCTTAGGCATGCTCAGCCACTCTCGCCTCGCATTTGCCACACTCTCACTCATACGCACATTGATTGATTGCTTCCACACTCGCGTGAATCATCTTTTCGAACACAAACCGCTTCTCTACACTGAGGTCGGCTTTCTCACTCGTGGCATCTGATAACCTCAGGTTCGTGCCCATTGATAGCGAACCCCGCCCATTTCTGGCCAGTGTGCCATGCATACTACAGGTGAAGCCTTTCAAGGCGCATCCAGGGACATCATCCAAGTCACGAATCTCAAACATCAGATCATCAAGAGGGACATCTGCAAGGCGAAAAGGAGAGAAATCCGTCAAGGTGAGGCTCGGGTAAATTTTCGTATCCTTGTAATCCCATGAAGTTCGGCGAACAGTCGCCGATCCAATACCGTATGATATTGGACAATTCCCTCATTTTCTTACTGCAAACATGTTGTTACGTTGCATTCAACAAGGAGAACTCCACATATAAGGAAACGAAGTGTATGTGAGTATTCACTGGAGGGTCTCCAGAGCAAAAAATAGAAATAAATTGTGCGATTTCTACATTCCTCATCACAAATCCGTGGAGTTTATTCATGTCATCTTTCGCTCTCGATCTATTCAAAGAATCCCAAAATCCATCAAACATTCTAGGGTGCTCCAGTGATTCACTCATTTTTCGAAAACCATGCCTGGACAATGTCCTCTCTTCTAACACCTCCACGGTTGCACATGCCCCTAAAAATCCCGTTTGCATCAAACACCTCCAGTGGCGGTCCCAGCTCCGCGATGCGGCCTTGGTCCATGACGCAGATGCGGTCATATCCGATGATTGTCCTCAGACGGTGCGCGATGCACAGCAGCGTCTTTCCTCTGAATCCCTCCATCATGGTGCGCTGGATCTTGAGGTCTGTCGCGAAATCCACAGAGCTGGTTGCCTCATCACAAATAATGATGCGTGACCCTCGCACAAGAGCTCGCGCGAGCGCCATCAATTGGCGCTGACCAAGTGAAAAGTTCAAGCCCTCTTCCTGCACCACGCTTTCCAGTCCAACTCTGTTACTGCTTCGTTGGTTATTCGCAGCGCCTTCCTCATCTGCGAGTCCCGCTTGCCTGAGAGCCGACCACATCTCGAGATCAGTATGCTCGTTGAATGGATCGAGATTAGATCTCACTGTGCCCTTGAATAAAGTCGGGTCCTGCGGTATGATTGCCATACGAGACCGCAGGTCATGTAAACCTATCTGAGCAATATCAACACCATCGATGGTAATGGATCCTCCCGACACTTCGACGATGCGGAACAACGTTGCAAGAATGCTTGATTTTCCTGCACCGGTACGACCAACAATTCCAATTCTCTCGCCAGGGGCAACATGCATCGTGAGACCTTTGAGCACCAGCGGTAGTCCAGAACGATAGCGCATTTGCACGTCATCAAATACGATCTCTCCATGCTCAGGCCATTCAGGTCGCACCGCAGCCGACTCAATGTGCAAGGGCGCTTCCTCTTCAAGACCGGTTCCGTAGTGGTGGATTCGCTCGGTGCTGTTCATATTGTTCTCCACCTCAGCCAGTTGTCGGACGGCAAACTGAAACATTCCCACGATACCCAGGATGTAAGAGAGCACCACGCCGCCAATACTCGGGTTGACGTTGAATCGCGATGTCACCACAAGCATGCCGATGATAAAAATCATCATGTTTCCAATAGCATCCAATCTGATGCTCAGCCATCTCTGGTTTGCAAACGTCAAGAAATACGCGCCGTCCATGTCATCGATTGTACCCCGGATCATCTGGGAGAAGTGACCCTGTAATCCATAAGCGCGGATGGTGGCTGTTCCATAAACGGCCTCACTAAACTTCGCAAATACAGTTGATCGTAATACAGACTCGTGTCGCTTGATTTCGATCGCAGACCGCCTGTAATAGCTGGCCGCGGAAAGAAAGACGACAACGAGTGGCGCCAAGGCAATGGCAAAGTAGTAGTAGTAAGAGATGATCAGAACAAATACAGATACAATCATTCCCAGAGTCATGTAATACATGCGGATCGCATCCGTCAAGTCATTGTCCATGACATCGATGTCCTTTGACAGCCTGTTGGTGATGCGGCCAAGAGGCGTGGTGTCGAAGAAGGACATTGGTGCCCGCAGTACTTTCGCCATTGCTCGGTATAGCATGACTTTGCTAGCCTGAGTTCCAAAGATTGAGATTGAGACGGAAAATAGGAACATAAATATGACTTGTAACACGCCTAGCCCAGCGTAAATACCAATCTAAGATGAAATGTTAGCATCGCATCCAAAAGTCATCTCGCGGATACTCACATAAAAGTTGGACCCGTGTTCCCACTTCTGAGCGGTCCACCAAGATAGCCACAAACTAGTCAAAATGTTGGTCGCTTGGGATAGAATAAGGAATACGAGAACAAGAGGAGCAATCATGACAGAGCCTGCGGCCAAAAGGTATGCGGCATACACCCTCCACGACACGCTCCTCACAGCTCGGTCTTCGACCTGCATCAGAAGTGCTCCTTGCTTATCTTCCTCGGCAGGTTCCTCCTCCTTGTTTTTCTCCGTTTCTTCCTCAACGACCACGGCTTCCTTTTCCTTGTCTTCTTCTTCATCCAGAGATGTAGAAGCCATCAACTTGGCAAATTCGTCATTGTGTTCCATCAAATCGTCAAATGCGCCCACTGCCTCAATTGTGCCATCTCGCATCCAAATAACCCCATCGCAGCGGTGCAAGACATGCAGTTGATGCGTCGCCAAAATTCGAGATTTTCCCGCCAGAAGACCGCACACGGCGTGTTCCATAATGTGTCGTCCAACGTGAGCGTCCACTGCAGACAAGGGGTCATCCATGAGGATGAAGTCGGCATCACGGCAGTAAATAGCACGGGCGACGTTTATACGCTGCTTTTGGCCTCCAGATACCGTGATGCCGCGCTCTCCAATCTCGGTCATATCTCCATCTGGCAACGCTGCCATATCCGGTCTCAAGGCGCAGGCATCCAGAACCTTTGCATACCACTCTGCGTCAAATGGCTTTCCAAAGATGATGTTTTCACGAACCGTGGCATTCTGAATCCATGCGTACTGTGGGCAGAAGGCCCTCGTTTGGCACCCCAGAGTCACATGGCCATGGGTCTTGCGCATGTTTCCAGCCAGGGCTTCCAACAGCGACGTTTTTCCAGAACCCACCGAACCGATGACTGCTATCAACTCTCCGCGTCGTAGCTTAAGGTTGATGTTTCGAAGCTGGAATGGCTCGGTCGCTGTAGCAGCGCTGCTACTCGGTCGTGGAGAAGAATCTCCCATGGGGCCATTTGTTTGGGGAGACTGCGTGCGCTCCCAGGTAAAGGATGCATCCTCAATAGTGACAGCACTCTCTCCTTCAAGATCATAATCAATCTCCTCACTAGCCTCCTCTGCCAACAAAAACTCTTGAATACGTCCGACCGATACATAGGCGTCGATTATTTGCCCAATTACCAAGGGAAGGAAATTTAGCGGCATTCGCAGGCCGTTGAACATGGCCAAAGAAGAAAATATTGGTGCTGGAGTAAGTACGTTTTTTGTTAGGGAGTAGGTAATAAACGACAACATAGCAGCGAAAACGGGCATCGACATGGAGATGGCGTTGATGCCGTCGCGGATAGCCAAGATGACACGGATCGAATTGATCTCTTGCTTCCGTATGTCGTTGACGTGGTTAAGAAAGCTCGTCTCCCATCCGAAATATTTAATGAATCTGACAGCTTGAAGAATCTCTTGAGTGAGGCTGACACGTTGGTCCGTGATCTTGGTTACCTTTGCTCGCCGTCGAAATAGAGCTCGGATCGCCTTTCCGAGGATGGGAGTGGAAAGGAAGAGCAGCCCGACTCCAGGCAACGCGCTGTAAGAGAGATTGACAAGAAGAAGCGCAAGAGTAATTAGAATGGCCAACGGCGACGCCCAAGCCATGTGGAACATGCCAGACGCTTGGTCAATCCGCCAAGTATCGGTCGACATCAGGTTGACAATTCTGCCATTACTCCATCCGGCGGTTTCGTCTCCATCATCTGGTCCCTTTGGTGGTTTAGGCCCACCCAGCATCTTAGACAGAGCTCGGCTATACCACTTCTTCTCTTCTTCAGTCCCGGGCTCGATATCGCTAGGCAGTTCCAGGCCCGTTGCTGAGCCACCAGCCTTGGCCTTGCCCGAGATTCTCAGGGCCTTGTCAAAAATCATGGCCATCAGGACTGCCCGGGCTTCGCCGCCAATAGTCGCACCAAAGTAGAAAAATTGGTTAATAGAGATGCTCACAAGCACTTGCATGCCTGAGATGGCAAAGACCAGCCCTATGCCCTCGCCAATAGACGGTTCCGGGGTGCCATTTCGCTGAGCATTATAGGCTTTACTCGCGAATGCGATCAAATATTTGAGGACATATGGAGAAACAGTCAAGAGAATTGTCGACAGGAGCTGGAAGAAGCCACCAAGGAGGAACTCTCTCTTGAATGTGCCATACATGGCACGCAAGAGTGGTTGGTTGACACCACTGGCCACACGTTGCTTAAAGGTGTCATTGAGCTGCTTCTCTAGTATGTCCACGCTACGACTGGGGTTGACAAGCCATATGTCATTGAGTTCCAGGGGTCTTCGATAGCCAGCCTTGGTCGAGTTAGTCACGAGTGCGAATACAGAGGGGGGGGTCTCGACACACATGCATAAGTGGTGCGATCCAGTGGAAGATCATTGCACTAAAAAGATTGGCCGATGCTTCTTTTGAAGGCTGCCGCTCCTCAGGTACAGGTGGTTTGCCCCGACTCACAAGGCCCTTCAGGCGACGATGCCATGGCTTATGCGGCTCTGCAACATCTCGAGCCTCTGCAACGGCGACTTTTGGGCCGTTATCGGTCTTTTCAGAGGCCAACTGCTCTGGCGATGAACGGGCGGGTCCAATGTCCTCGTTGACAGGGGAGGCAGCATCGGCGGCCTTCTCATTGTTAGACATGGTGAAACAGGTGCCGAACAAAGCCCAACTTGATCGATGTCAGGCGCAGAAAAAAACCCGCATGCATTTCAGGGGTTTATTGGGCTTGGAAAATGACAACGATCAATCTCAGGTCGTATTTTTTTCGCAACAAGCTCTCGCCTATTCTGGGAGGGATCAGTCGAGAACGCGCAATCGCAGCGGGCCGGGATGTGGGCCATATGAGCCGGCAGCCATTTCCCGAGATCAGATGTAAACATGCAAAGCTCTGGGGAAGCAGCGATGTTTGGTTGATTATATGCATGATTATACTCCACAAAGAAGCACAGCAGCTATGTGTGGTTGGTTTAATCCGGGATATCGCGAAAATTCGGCATCCCACCCCTCGCTACCACCCCACAACCCGTACTTACATTACAAATGCACAAGGATAGACGGACCTGCTCAGATACCAATAAGACAAATTTTCAAACTCTTATCGATTGTTTGACCTGTTGTAACAATGTTGTGCCCTGTGACGTCAGCTAAGTAATCGGTGTTGAAATGCTGATGTTGAGATTGACCAGGTCGATGTAATGAGTCCACAAACTATAGGCGAAGCGGTGCTCATTTTCATACATGCGAATAAAACAGCACACAAAACTAAAGACAATCATAAGTAGATATGAAGATATTATATAGGATTACTGATAGGGAAATATCTAAAATTAAAAACATACCTAAACCCCATGAAACAGAAATTAAACGGATTAATTATTCTTGAGGCTTCATAATGAGCATTCTTGACTTATTACCCTACACTACTCTTCAATCTGGGGCTGGCAAACTTTAGATCAGAGCTAAGACCAATACAGCGTGCGCCCCATAGCTTTTATCCTTCGCATGGTAGGGATTCATGATCTGCGAAGGCAAGAGAGAATGCGTAATGTCATTCACAGCTCACGCACTGGATTGTAATTGATTGCATACAAACTTCTTGATTATTAAGATCTCTCTGAAAATGTTCCACGTCATTGGGGTGGAGGATTTTGGTGTCATTGAGAAGTAAATCTGAGGGTAGAACGTGACATTGCGCGTGATTGCGCGGCATTCTGTATTAGGCTTAGTTCATGGTGCAATTTAATTAGCTCAATGTCCATTCCGAAGTGGTCCACCAAGCCAAGTTCACTCTGGAGATTCTGTTGATGGGTGCATCTGCTTCAATTTGCACAGAGCTCTCTCTTGGTCTAGTTGAGTATAGAAATCTGGACTCCTGGCGAGAGATTTCGTGACAAGATTTTCGAAGAAGTCATATCCTTAAAGAGAAACGCTATAAGTATCTGTTGAACCGTCCGTCAAGTAAAATATCGCGCCCCTAATTGCCCAAGTGAAATCTACTCGCTCTCTCTATAAATACATCGAGATAGTATTTCTATGCCTTGCATCTCCTCCCATACCCCGTTAACTAATTCACTGGGCATCACGCTTGTTACCGCATTGGTATGGTTGCTTCCGATCACATCATTTCTAATCGCCATTTCCTCTTCGAAATCAATCGTTTTGGAGCGTGTGCTAATTTTGCCCACGGATTTATCCGACACCATCTGTGACTCGTATTAGCTTATAGAGAATTCTCGTGAGGCGTTTCATGCCTTTTAAACACTAACATCCGATTTCAACTGTGATGAGTACTTTGCATTAGTACCAGGGGTGCCTTCTAGGAAATCTGAACGGACCTCTACTGAGACACTTGAGGTGTAACTGAAGCCTTGCGGACCACGATGAGCCTCAATAAGCCGCTTCAAAGGATTGAAACCATCCATAAAGAGGTCACGAAGACCTTGAGGAAAGTCTCCTTCCTGTGGGAGGCGCCCTTTACTGAGCCCAACATCCAATGCCAGGACTAAACTCAGGTAAAAGCTTGGCTGCAGGGACAAAATATCGGCCCAGTCAATGATGCATTCCCCAGTCCTAGAAAAGCTGGGATTATCTAGCCTAGCAAGACTGATAACATGACGGACGATTTTGATAACCCAGTCTACACCCTCATACTGAGGCTGGTATGCCCTCATGGCCGTAATGAGAATGTTTAGTTGGTGTTGCTTAATGGCGGGCCTCTCATCCGACTTTCCCTTTGCTTCCTTGGCTGCTGCATGCAGGTTGATATCCAAGATGTGGAGAAGGAGGGGGAGAGCAGTACAGGCAACCGCAGAAATTGGAAGCCACCGAACGAGATCAAGACATGCCAGTTCTTTGAGGCACTCGGTTACGCCACTGACGGCCCGCTGAAGGGCTTGGCGGCTCTCGTATATGGTTGAAACGCTCCTGCTCGAGCTTGCTGAATCAGGGCTTCCAGCACTCGGGATAGGTCTGGGGATAGTTAAGTGAAGAATTTCGTAATGTGATACGGTGACACAAGACGAGTGGTAATACATGCAGATGAGGTTTGTATGCAGTGTGATGGAATCAATCTGGCTGTGGCTTTTGTCGCCAGATGACTGGGAACCCCCGCTTCTCTGTAATGATGGGAATTGAGCGATTGCAGAGTTGTACCATGCATTCAAAGATTGCTTGCACTTTCCCACGCAGACCTCTTCGCTTGGCCCTGGTAGGCTATCCAGGACAAGGCAATCATCCAGCGGAGGCACGACTTGGAGAATATCAGTTAGAACAACATGAAGCTCGACCAACTTTGCCAGAATCTCGGCAAGAGTCTTTTTTACTTCACTGTTGTATACCTTTGAACGCTCGAACTCGTGTTTCAAATCTTCAGATTCTAGCAGAGGGGAACAATCGATATCAAAATGGTCCCTTGTAATCTGAATCGGCCGCCTGAGAAGGAGAGCGAGAGTACGGTCTCTGATCACACAGCACCACCAGAGCCTTTTGAGAAAAGTCTGCTCTCGAAATCTCTTTGCATCGGGATGTGGGGGAAAAAGAGATGGGGACGCATAACAGTGTGCTCCAGCGGCTTTTGCATGCTGGATTGCAAGACTGAGCCAAGTATTTTGATCTCTGTTTGTCGAAACCGTACCAAAAGACAGCAACAAGGCCGCTTGGGTGAGGGCAAGATGTGATGACTCTGTATCGAGATCGTATAAGAGTTTGGCACGTCGGTAAAACGACGACTTTGCATCCCGGATACTAGTGTACCCCAAGGCCTCAATCGTTGTCCGTGATACCAAGTTGCAAGATGCGAAGATCATCGCTTGGAAAACCAAGAGTGGTATGCGTTTGGGTGGGCAGTCGGCATCGGTATTGTAAAGCTCCCAGAACTCGTCCTCCTCAATCAACGGCAATAACGGATGTACGTGCAAAAAGTATTGTCGCATAAACTCTTCCAACAATTTTCTGGTGGGAATTCGAAGAGAGCCCTGGTGCTCAAGGAAATTGATGTCTTCAGGTGGAAGATTCTGAATTCTGTCGATTCCAAGAAATGGATAAAAAGTGTACAGGACGTCGAAAACGTCAACAGGATCTGAATTCCTGGCGTGCTGGAAGTTGCTGGGAAGTGCACGCATCGGACTCGTTCGACGTGGGGAGCATGATTCTAGGACTGATGTTAGCTGACATCATCAATACGTAGTATTACTCCAAAGTATTCCAATTACCGTGGCTTGATGAGTCAAGACCTTGTGTTAATCCAGGAGTCTCTCTAATGGTAGGGGTTGATACCAAGCAACCCTCCAAACCTGATACATCAACCTGCTCAACTGAATTCATCACATCTTCAGATGGCTCTTCTGTGTCCTCATGGCCTTCTACGGCATCTAGAACAGCAGCAGATGCTAGCAGAGACCTTTTTCTAGTCATGGTTAGCAACCAGGATGCATTGCAAGTCTCTGGGTTGAACCTAGAGGTGTACCTACCGCCTTGACGCCCTTTCTGGAACTACACAGGGCTCATCATCTAGGGAACAATTCATACAGGGGCGACCTCTTAGGGCGACATCGCAGCGAACCTTACGGCTCCGGCACGCTAGGCATGCTTGAGGTGCTCTCTTGCGACTCTTGGATTGAGTCCGGAGCGTGTGATCAAGAAATATGCGCATGGGGAAATTGTATGATAGATGATGAAAGAGGGACAATGTAATTCGCCTCAATTACGGGGGCACGATGCTAGCGGAAATTGTGAAGAGGTTAGAAATGGAGACGTTTGTGATGGCATGATCTGAGTATCTCACTCAGACCGTACGTTCTGGGACTCCTCGTGAGCACTTGCACGCGAGCGGCTGAAATATCACAGCTACGGCATATCTTCTCACGCGATCGGAATCGGAGCTGCGTTTCATTGGTTCTCTTGCAAAGAGGCTTTGTACGGTTCATTGGGTGGCTTCTGTGCTGTGCGGATCCGCGATGTTCAACCGAGGATTCGATCGGCAGGAATTCCACCTCGGTTGAAACCAACAGTTGCAAAAACGGCTTGTTTCGAAAATAGACAGCAGATGATTGATTTATATTGGCATCGGCATAAGTTTTAAATGTTTATTCTGTGGCCTTCGATCCTGGAGACGTGCAGTGCTGCTTTTAGGCTGTTTGGAGTGAATCGAGTCAGGCGCGACGCTTCTGCGGCCAGAGAAGAATTAAGGCAATGAATCTAGCCCGAAAATAAAAAATAAATGAAGGAAGAATAGATGCCAAATTTAAATTTACTACATGATTATTTAACACACCAGACTATGCCCAAAAGCGGAAGATAGTCGTTTTAATAGGGCTCGGTTGAATTTAGCCAAAGCCATCGAGACCAGGAACGCCAGCCGATAAATCCCACCACATTCCTTAAACCGTGAAATCAAAATCATCCATGAGCATCGGAATCTGAAAGTCATCAAACCCATAGTCTAGGCTAACGGCACCCTCAAAGGTATCGGCGATGCGCAAGGCCGACGGCGGTCGATCCGGGATTTCTTTGGGTCCATGGAAATTGACGTTTTCAGCTTCAAACACCTCAAATTGCTCAACATGTCCGCTGTGCTTTGCATTTTGATTTGAGTGTTCCTCATCCCGCGAGTCGCCTAGAAGGAGACGAGAAACAGAAAAGGTGGTTGGCAAAAGCGGGAAACTGGCGTTTTCTGCATAGCGCCCTAATGAAAGGGAATGGTCGATTGTCAGGGCCACTCGGAAATAGAGAGTAGGCCGCTGTATAAACAGGTGTCCCCATTCACTAGCCAGCGTCATGGACCCTGATGATCTTGAAGAAAGACTTCTCATGGAGTCTAAATGCATTGGGTTTGAGCGACTCAATTCAATTGCTTGTGTCGACTGCCGTGATTGATCGTCCATAGTGGCGTAACCGACCGCCGTCTTAATAAAGTCCCACACATCATCAACACCAGCGTACTGTGATTCTAGCCCTTTCATGGCCTCCATGTAAACGTTGAGTCGGCCTTGCTTTTGTGCCTTTTGTGATGGTTTGGTAGAAAGTTTGACGTCGAGGATATGCAATACAAGCGGTAGGGCCGCGTAGGCGACACTGTACGGGTTTTAGTTCTCGTGCAAAAGCGTACGCTTTCCTTCGCGATGAAACTTACACGCTGATTGGAAGATATTTCCCAAGCTTCAATTGAATGAGCTCTTTCAAGTTATCCGTTATCCCGGCTGCAGCATCTTCTAGCTGCACCCTGCTGTGACGTAGCCCGTTTTCTTCATTCTCAAACACAATTGAGCCTGTACTTAGGACTAGAGCTTCGAATTGGTACAAAGCAAGGCGAGCAGAGCTAAAAGAAATACGGTTAGAGGTCACGAGTTTAGTAAAAAATGCAAAAGCTTACTGGTAATATATGTACATCAAATTCGTGTACAAAATTAATGACTCGTTCGCGCTCACGATACCGGCTGGTGTCGGGAACCGAACAGTCGCCCTCTCGAACCAAGAGTCTAACCCCAGCTTGCATGAACGAACACGAGACACGGTTTTGTGAAGTTTGGCGATATTTGAAGCGCACATGTCATATGGTTGACATGTTGCATACACGGTCTTGATGACGTCCGTCAACGTCACGGCAAGGTCGCAAAGTGTGATGAAGAGCCGGGCCAACGATTTTTTCGTTTCCGCTTCGTATACTCGCGATCCCGTTATTTCGTGAGCGAAATCCTCTTCGGTGAGGGCCATCTTTTCTGCGTCGAATTCTGTCAAGGATATGTGCAATTGTCGGCGAACTCCTAGAGGCAGAATACGGTCTCGAACTATGCAACACCACCAAAGCCGTTTTAGCGCATTCTTGATTTCTGGTCTCTGGTTTGGGTTGACGTTGAATTGATGTGCTCCTGCAGCTTGGGCGAGCTGTATGGCTGTTGCTAACCAGATTGAGTTTGTTCTTCGCAGGTCTCGCATCACGGCATTGTATGACAGAAGCAATGCTCCTTGCGCATTAGAGATTGGGTCCTTTTCTTGGCAGAAGTCGAATATAAGCTGTGCCGGACCTTTAGCTCATTGTTCCTTGACAAAAGTCCTCGTATGACAGGTGTGTCTACGTACCTTGGCGCGGCGATAGTATGTAGCTCTTGCTTCTGGCGGTGACTTGAAGCCAAGATCGCGGATAGTCGTGGGTGATAGAAACTGTGATTGGTCAGGGGTGTTTTAACGACTTGGTGGTGGTTGATAACATACGCTGGACACTGCAAAGAGCATGGCCTGGAAGATGAACAGAGACAGGGTGGGTTGCTGCTTCTGTGTCGAATAGGAATTCTGGGAGTACATCTCCCAAAATTCAGTCTCATTCAGCAATGGTAAGCTGGGGTGAACATGGAGGAAATATTCCCGAACGAACTCATCCGTGGCTTGTCGGCCAGGGACCTTGAAGCAACCCTGCGAGTCGAGGAACTGGACATCATGTTCGGTGAGCAGCGATAAGTCCACCTTCAAGAATGGGTAGTAAGAGTAAATGACGTGCAGTTGGTCCAGGTAGCCCTTACCCGACGATGTGTCGGGAGTGGGAGTGGGTCTTGTGTTCCAGGTTTCAGGGGCTACCAGGTTCATGTGTTAGCGGGCGCCTTTTTTTGGTTGGGGTTTTTTGACACATGATTGAAGCTGGGTGTCATGAGCGATGTTCCATACCTATAGGAATATTTGGAGGGACTTGGTCCTTCATTTCATTGCGAATGCTGTTAAGAATGTCCTCGTCGTTGGGGTTCTCTAGGAGAGGATCCAGATAGGTTCCGGGGCTGGTTTGGTCCTGCTCTGACGATATTTCTGATATGCTTTCTTGGACCGGGGGACTGCGAGATGTGCCATCTGAAACGGCATTTTCTTGTGTCTGTTCATGATGCTGTTGCGCAGAGCCAGCCGACAAATTGCTAGATGCTTCTTGTTTTTCGGCCGCTCTCTTTTTTGAAGATCGACTTAATAGGATATTTTGTCAGCAAGTCCTGCTATTCTTCGGGTGGACCATGGCCTACTATTTGGATGGCCTCGGTTTCACCATGCACTGGCGTTTGTCGAGGATGCAATTTGTGCATTGCCCGTCGCGGTGCACGACATCGCAGCGAACTTTTCTGGCCCGGCAGGCGAGGCAGGCCTTGGACGCTCTCCTCCGCGAATTGCGCGAAGCCTGGGCTTCTGACTGACTGTCTTGCTCTTGCATTTCCATCAAGAAGGCTGTGACTTAACATGCGCGGACGTACGGTCGAGCTGTTGAAGTTGTCAAGTGTGAAATCGCGACGCCAACAGAGAGAACGGGGCTGCACCCACTCCTGATGGCCAGGCGGGTCGGCGAATCTGGAGATGCGGGGTAAAAGCGCGGAGGAAGCGGAGGCCTCGAACAATTAATCTCCATAGTGCCGTCGCCATGACACAGTCAAAGGGCGATCTACTGACATGGGACCGGCCTTCTGGAGCCGCTAGCTCCCAGCTATTGGTGAGCTAGCCCGAATACACAGGGCCCCTGTCTAATTAGGTGTGCCTTGACAGCTGCCGGTCCAATCGAGGCTTCATCATTATCATTCACTACCGTTGTGTTTCTTGAGTGGGCTTATCAATAATACAATGGAATTGGAGATTGGACTGGAAGCATATTTTTAATCATTACTCCAATATTGACATCATGACGAAAGAAAGCAACTGTTAGCAATTCGTGTCCTCAATTTTGGGAGCGCTCTGAACTTTGTGTCTTCGGCAGAAAATTTCAGCCGAGGTCGAAATTGGCTTGCGCTAGTCGGCTCCGAACTAACAAAAGCGGCAAGGCCACACCATCTTGTCATGCATCTAGAGAGGGGTATCGCCTCCTTTTCAGACACGGGAGGCTTGATCGTCGTACGACGGCTCCTTTTGCTTCCGGTGCAAAGTAATTCCAGACGGCGCCACCTGAGAATGACGCCCTTAACTAAGCCTTGCTTCACGCTCAGGCCTCCGGGAAGTCGATAGCCTCATCCACACGGGCAAAATCAGCAGGGATGACACGGTTGCCTATTGCACGCTATAGATGGACAAGAGCCTCATTCGCCTCCAATATCCGTCTTGCATGAGGGCAAACAAACTAGTTGAGCATATTGTTCAGGCGGGAAATTAGATGCTTGCTCGTACTTGCCAATCGGCTGTGATCCCGGAGGATTTTGTTCCCAATTGACACGCAATGACTGAGAGCGACAGATACCGGCAAGCCATTCAAATGTGAATGTGAAGATGCTAAAATGGGATGCCAAAGGGTTTAAGTTGGAAATGAATGTGCCACGTGTGAAGATTGTGAGTGCGACTACAGTCTAGACAACCACATTCATAGGCTAGCGCAAACGTTACTAATATGAAGGCCGCGACTCTTAGCTGACACGTTGTGCCATGAGTCAACCCAAGGGTGTAGCGTCCTCAACACCACCTCGAGAGAACCGTGGGAAACTTAGTCAGACAAGCCAGAGTCAGAACTTTGGTAGCCGGCAATTTGATATTCCATACTTGAGACCATTTCCATCTGCATGTTGCGCTGCTCTAAATATGTCTGCCACGTTATATAGAGAAGTTGGCGTCTGTCGTGCTGCGATCGCTACAGGGCTGCTAGTGCATCGATATAGTGCCGCCATACCCGCTTTTGGTGTTCTGCAGAGCGTTACCCGGCTTCTAAAATTAAGCTGATCTGCCGATGCCGGCTCATCCTAAATTTATCTCCTCCCGTATCTGAAGATTCTAAGGAAATAATGAAAGCGCTACATGCCTCCATCTATAGCCAGACTCTTTCAGCTATTTACTCGTGAGCATATAGAACACACTCGCCATCCCCATCAATACTCCCGGAACCAAGTCCCAATTTTGCGAGGCGTGCGGATAGATCCGTGCACGATTTTACCCTAGAGCATTCTCACGATGATCTTTGATGTATCACGCATACCAAGCCTCGATCATGATGCACAGTTTGAGGCCCGACGACCTAAAATAAACTTTCCTTTAAAAGATGACCCGAATGTGAGTTGAATTAGGATTATCCAATCGGGTAGCTCTTTCATAGGCTGAGATCCGGATCGAAACGGGTATGCTCGTCTATTTGTGCTGCAGTGTGCCGTGTGCTGCAGAAGTTTTACTTTAGTGCAACCTCTGATTAGACAGCCCCGGCATTTCAGTCTCTTGGCATTTGTTAGCGCCCGTTCGACCAAGCTAACCAAAGTGGCCAGATGTTCTTGCGCTCGATAATCTGTATGTTGGTTCCTTGGTCACCGTGCGGCGGCATATCCACCCTGTGCATTGAGGGTGAGTTGTCAGTGGGCACACAGCGTCTGATTGGTATTGACAGAGAGGCGTTCCCAACAATCCTTGCCCTGCTACCCGCTGTTCACTATCCCCCCAAGTGCCGGAACGGCTGCTAGCGACTTCGGCTAATGTTGAGCCACCAGGATACCGACGATACAACCAACCATGAGCGAACAAAGGTCTCCACAGTCCTGCGAGAATAGAGGCATGATCAACGGGATTCAACCAACATGGCACGAGCGTCTCCACACGCGTTGTGACAACGTCGTAACCAACAGCATATCCATTACCTAGTCGAGTGACAGCTGCAACAAGGGGCATATCATCACCGCCCTCTCGTGTTTCATACTAAAGGCCTGCTATCCCCAGATCAATGCCGGCATTTGATTTTCGCATCTGCCAGATTCATCATCACGTCAAAATGTGCGAGGAGACTCCAACATCGCAACCACCGCCACCAGAGCGGGTTCTTGAGGCCGACGATGATGCCAACGACGACACCGATGGAGACTCAGCCTTAGGAACTGATAACGAGACGTCTACGGCCTCCATCACTTCAAGTATCCTTCATTACAGGACTCTCCATGGAAGAACGTACCACAGCGAGAGGGGAAACGCTTCGTATTGGTACGATCACCGCTGACTTTGTTGTGTTGAGGGATTAAATGCTGATTATATTAGGGGGTCCAACGATGAAAGGCAGAGTGAAGCCATGGACATTGCGTAGGTGATGGAAATGTCAAACGCGAAGCCATCTAACTAGAATCCAGCCATCATATGTGGACGCTTGCCCAGGACGGAAAACTACACTTTGCCCCTCTTGATCAGAATATCCAGGTGGGTTAAAAAGCGACGTTGATGCGACATATATTGACCATGGTGGGTTGATGTAGAAAGCCGTTGACATTGGTTGCGGAACTGGTATGAAGCTTTGATT
This sequence comes from Calonectria naviculata, assembly GCA_003031705.1. Taxonomy (NCBI): domain Eukaryota; kingdom Fungi; phylum Ascomycota; class Sordariomycetes; order Hypocreales; family Nectriaceae; genus Calonectria; species Calonectria naviculata. The sequence goes on from NAGG01000470.1 coordinate 42,930, forward strand.
CACTTTAGTAAACTATGTCTTTTACTAAGCACTATCGGTTTATAGGTGTTTGGGCCATGTATGTGCTTCCAATGACATCGCCGCTGCTCTCTAGCGCTGACATGGGATAGTGACTTTGCAGATGAGTTCCCCAACTGCGAGGTCATCGGAACAGAACTCTCCCCCATCCAGCCAACTTGGATACCGCCGAACTTGAAATTGTAAGTTAAAGCGTCAAGAATGGTGCCCTGTTTTTTAACATTTTTTTCGTAGCGAAATCGACGATTGTACACTGGACTGGACCTTCGAACCTGGGTCATTGGACTATGTACACATCCGCTACCTCATTGGGAGTATTCCAGACTGGACATATCTCTTCAAGCAGGCCTACAAGGCTCTTAAGCCAGGCGGCTACCTGGAGAGTTTTGAGGCATCTCCGAGAATAGAGAGCGACGACGGGACAGTGAAGCCCGGAACAGCATGTGCTCAATGGGGAGACATTTTCATTGAAGCCTCCAAGAAGACTGGCCGAACCTTTACCGTCATCGACGATGGAATTCAACGAAAGGCCATGGAGGAAGCTGGCTTTGTTGATATCAAAGAGTGGAATTTCAAGGTAGCCCATCATCTCCACTATCACCAGCCACGCAGTGCTAACCGAGATGCGCCCAACTAGTGCCCGATCAGCCCCTGGGCCAAGGACCCCAAGTACAAGGAAATCGGACAATTTGGCGAGCTGTTCGCTACCCAGGATACCGAGGGTTTCATTCTCTTTGTGGCGAATACTCTGGGATGGAGTAGGGAGAAGGTTCAAGTCTACATTGCCCATTTCAGGAGCGAAATTCGAAACCGCAAGATCCACCCTTACTTCCGGTTGAAGGCGGTTTGGGGCCGAAAACCGGAATAGATAGGACATTTATTCAGAAGGAGTGAATTGTGTTATAGACACGGTTGGGAGTCTAATTCAGTGCAACCTCCTTTTCTGCGCGACTCATGAACATCCATTTGATTCAGCACGGGTGCGTATCCTAGATTGAGGCGACATCATTTGAAACGCGGACACTTACCGCTCGAGACACACAATTTGCCTGCGCTGCTACTGACTCGTCAGAATCAAACTGGCTGACACGAACGCCTCTCATGCAATTGAATGGGGCATGTCTTAACATGACCTGACATGTTTGGACACGTCTCTCGCTAAGCTGCGCCCATCAAGATGCCGCCCCGCCTGGCCCGCCCTCAACCATCCCACAATAATTTCTCATTTTTCAACGCGAAAACTCATGGAAGCTGGGAACATGCAACTGCCGGCGTAGTCCCCACGTCATCCGTGGAGATGGCCCATCTTGATTGGCACAGCAAAGTCATACGGTAGCAGAAGTGATCTTGCAAGGGAATATCATTTGGCAAACAAGAGGATCACCTCCAGCATTAACGACCAAAGCCCCGCATGGTTATAGTCCAATTGTAATTGCTGAATATGCTAACAGCTACAGAAATATTCCAAACTACCAGATCAGTACCGGTTTCACGGCATTGCCACTTTTCATGTCTGCAAAAGCAGCTTCGAAATCATCCGCCTAAGGCACAAGTAGGTTAGCATTGTGATGTAGGTGTAAAGGAAGCCTTATTAGTCCATACCTGATAGAATTTGACCAGTTTATCGATTGGGAGCTTCCCTTCTCGGTACCACTGAATCATCTTTGGGATGTACTAGATTTGGTCAGTTTGAAACCTCAACACTTTCTGCAATTGAGCTGCCACTCACCTCGCTCGGTACGGCATCACCTTCAATGCTACCGCGGAGCATCTTTCCGGTCTAAAATAATTAGTTTTAACCACGATGTGCATTTCTCTAAAGAACATACCTGCATGAATGTAATGAGGTGAACATTGAGGAGGGCATCTGGAGGTGGAACCCCCACAATGATCATCTGGCCTCTCATTCCGGTAAATTCCATGCCAGTTCGAATTAGGTTCATATTTCCTGTTGTATCGATGGTTGCACTGGAACCATTGCCGCTTGTAATGGACATGATCTCCTTCAGCAGGTCAACGCTGTCATCAGCCGTGTTGATGACATGGGTTGCGCCAAGTGATTTGGCCAGCTCAAGTCTCTCAGGTAGGCGATCAACGCCGATAATGGTCGCACAGTTGCGTATCTTAGCAGTCTGTTTATCAGAGGCATTAGCTTGTGGTCTTCATTGCTTTGAAAAAGCAGCACTCACCATGATCGACACCAGTCCTACCCCACCCAGACCCATGACGACGATGGTGTCTTTCTCACCAACCGCCGCAATGTTCTCCACGGTTCCCGCTCCCGTCTGGAAGCCACAACCCAGAGGTGCAAATAGTTTGAGCTCTTCCTCGTCTTTCAGAAGATGCGACACGTTTACAACCGACGTTTCTTTGACAACTGCACGCGCTGCAAATGTCGATTGTCCGAAAAAGCTTCCCCGAATACCATTCTCACCAGCCACATAGACGTCGGACTCTCCACCGTAGTTTATCTCTGCAAATCTGTGACAAAATGAAGGATGGCCATCCTCGCAGTCCTTGCAGGACTTGCAATTTTGAAACGAGAGCAGCACAGAGTCACCCTCTCGAGCTTTGCTTACATTTGACCCCGCTTTCAGCACAACACCAGCGCCTGCCGAGTCTTTAGCTACTACAATTCCCGAGTTATGAGAGGAGAAAACTGACCTTCATGGCCCAATACCTTTGGGTAGGGAATCTGCTCTGGTGGCCAGGTTGCAAATACTAAGTCGGTGTGGCAAATTCCAACAGCCACCACACGGATCAACAGTTCGTCAGCGCCGACGTCCCGCAAGGATGTCTGTGCCATTGTGAACAGTGGCTGATGGCCTTGCGGTTCGTGCGCCACGATGGCCCGAGTTGTATTGGCAGATTCCGACATGATGATTTGTCGCTGCAGTATTTTTTGTCCAGGTGTGAGAGGTGAATGTGGAAAGTTAGATTGATATGAATAATCGTACCAGCGTATGAAATGTCATCATCTGAGACACAATGGTCAACCCTACAGAAGCGATCGCCCCAGTAATGTAGACCTAGATAATGCCGAGGCTTCGGCTTAATTGGTTCCAGCTTTAGCTCCTCATCCCGCATACGCTACTGGGTTGATCTGGACGCCATGTGACATGCCCGAGTTGGGGTCAAAGTTGGGGTCACGCAGCAAGCTGTCAACGGTGTACGGCTTCAAAGATTCAGCCGAGAATCAAATAAGGGAAAAAGACCTCGGCAGAGGGCAATTCAACAAAGAACATACAAACATTGAGTTTGTTAGGGAGAATGGGATTTATTTGAGGGGCGCGCTTTCCATATCGCTTCAGGAACAAATTGCCCCCCAGAGTAACACTCTACATTATTAGTTAATTCTTTATACCCCAGTTTTACATATATCACAACACCGGAACTATGGCTACGAATCAAGAGCACGCTAAGTTGGACTTTAAAAATTTCTCAAACATCATCAATGGACAAGCCACCAAGACAGAATCTGCACATTACGGTACCAATCCGTCAAACAATGAAACCCTGTTCCCATCTCCTTTATCGACTCGCGACGACGTTGAGGCGGCAGTGACTGCAGCCCGCAAAGCGTTCAAGTCATGGAAGAAGACTTCTGTTGCGTTGCGAAAGGAGAAGTTGATGGCGTTTTGCGCGGAGCTTGCAGCACACAAAGCCGAGTTCGCCCACTTGCTGACAACGGAGCAAGGAAAACCAGTATGTTAATTAAGACTATTTACAACTAGAATCCCACTAACACGCTATAGACTCAGTTCGCAGAGCAAGAGATTGATTTCGCCACAGGATGGATTGCGGGAACATGTCAGCTCGATATCCCCGAAGACGTGGTGGAAGACACTTCGGAGCGTCATGTTGTGACTCAATATGTTCCTCTTGGTGTTGTTGTTGGAATTGTGCCTTGGAACTGTACGTGCTCTTCAAGATATCGGACCTGAGGTTCACATAAGCTGATCGTGCCTAGTTCCTATTATGCTTCTATGTGGAAAGCTTGCCCCTGCGGTCATGACAGGAAACTGCATCATCATCAAACCCTCTCCATTCACACCTTACTGCGGCATCAAGATTGTTGAGCTGGCCCAGCGATTCTTCCCACCAGGAGTCATCCAGGTCCTGGGTGGCAATGACGATCTTGGCCCCTGGCTTACGGCGCACCCCGGCGTTGACAAGATCAGCTTTACTGGCTCCACAGCCACCGGGAAACGAGTAATGGAAAGCGCTAGCAAGAACCTGACCAGGGTCACTCTCGAGCTGTAAGTGGCTTTTTCCACCCTCCTGGTATTTCTTTCGGACGCGATAGCTAATGAGATGAAGTGGTGGAAATGATGCTGCCGTCGTTTGTTCTGACGCCGATGTCGAAGCCGTTGCGCCACAAATTGCCCATGGCGCTTTCCTAAACTCGGGGCAAATTTGCATTGCGATCAAGCGGATATATGTTCACAAAAATATTTATGAAGCTTTCAAAGACTGCTTCCTAAAGCACGTATCCATGATGCAAGTCGGGGATGGGTTCAAGGACGGCATCATGCTTGGTCCTGTGCAGAACAAACGCCAGTATGAATGTGTCAAAGAATTCCTCGCGGATGTGCGCGACAACAAGCAAGCTGTTCTCACAGGCGGAGACATCGCGTCCTCAGCAGGCAATGGCTTCTTCATTCAGCCTACAGTTGTGGATAACCCGCCCGATGAGAGCAAGATCGTGGTAGAGGAGCCGTTTGGGCCGGTTGTGCCATTGCTGCAATGGTCCGATGTGGACGACGTCATCGATCGGGTCAACTCCACCGAGCAGGGCCTAGGAGCTTCAGTCTGGACTAATGACCAAAAACTGGCTTTGCGAATTGCAGATAATTTAGATGTTGGCAGCGTCTGGATCAACGCGCATTTGGGTATTCAGCCCACAGCCACATTCGGAGGACACAAGAAGAGTGGCATCGGCCGTGAGTGGGGGCTGGATGGCTTGAGGGGATATTGCAACTCTCGGACACTGTTCTTGAATCAAGGCAAGGAGGCTTTTGCTGTGGCTGAAGCCTGAGCGTATACATTGCTAGGCCTGAATTAGACATTTGCTATCTGGCGCCGGCCCAAATCTAATGTTTCACCTTTCTCACTTACGTCACACGATTTGGTGAGGATCTTAAAGCTATTTTAGACAAATGAAGCTGTATAAAAGTAAATAAATTGACCAAAATATTCCTCCTTCTATAATAGCATGGCCGTTTTTGCAATTTCGGTTGATCAAAGTAATCAGAGCCCAAATGCCAAGGTAGAAATTCGAGAAGAGCTGTCAACATGCCGTACCTCGCGAATGCAACATTCTTCCCAATGACAAACCTACATTCATCCATTGGTCTGTGCGGATTGACTTCCTCCCATGTGGCGTTGTCGAATGGTACGAGGACCTGGACCGGTCGGTGGCCGTGCCATTTCTACCGGCCAAAACCTACCGAGGAGTAAATTTACGGCTGTGGCACTAGGCACCTTCGGGTTACTCCTGCATCGTGGCGGGACCGGCCGATTTACCCCGCACAATGCTATAGACATGGATAATTGAACCGCGTGGCCGAGGACTGAGAGTTATGCTTCCAATGTATATTAGGCGTGGGTATGACTTCTCCGTGAGATGTGAGCAACGGAGGACACCAATTGCGCTTCTCACCATGACATTCGACCTGCATGATCCTCAGACAGCGTTGCTAACCTCCTTTGCTGGGGGCAGCATCGTGCATGTCTTTGCATTTCGCAAAGGCGAGTGGGACTTGTTTGTCCCCAACGTTGTGCTAGCATATGCGCTTGCGCTACCCAGTCTTGGCATATGGATTCACCATGCGCAGGGGAAACCGTTTGACCAAAGCCTGATCGGGACCCTTCTCTTTGCTCTATCTCTCGGAGCTTCTCACCTTGCGGGTGTTTTCACCAGCATGGTCATTTATCGTGTCTTCTTTCATCGATTGAGGAGATTTCCGGGTCCGTTTCTCGGTCGCATCTCAAACTTATACCCCACATACCTTCGAGCAAAGAATCTACATCTTTATGAAGAGGTCGAATTGCTTCACAAAAAACATGGAGACATTGTTAGGCTGGGTACGTAAAAGATGTGACGATAAACATTGCGAACATTCTACTAAACTAGCATCCAGGCCCGACTGAACTGTCAATTATCGACCCAAAGGCAGTTGATGCAATTTACTCCGCCAGGTCTCCCTGCACTAAAGGTCCATTTTACAACATTCTGCACCCCCGAGTTCCTCTGAACATGATTCGAGACAAGAGTGAGCATCATGCTCGCCGCAAGGTTTGGGACCGAGGTTTTAACGCTCAGGGTGAGTTGAGGAGCTTCTAGCGAAATATTGGGTCTAGTTGTCCACTAACAAAGCCCCTAGCACTGAGAGATTATGAACCTCGTGTGACCAAATACACTAGCCAGTTGCTTGCCCGACTATCGGAAAACGAAGGTGTCGCTATCAACGCATCGGACTGGTTCAACTTTTACAGTTTCGATGTGATGGGCGAGCTTGCATTCGGTAAATCCTTCAACATGTTGCGCGACGGTGTGAAGCATTATTTCATGACTGCTCTGCACGCGGCTATGACATTGAACGGCTATGTGGCCCACATTTCATGGATTTACCCACTGCTTAAGCATATCCCGGTGGTACACGATGAACAAGCCAAGTTTTGGGCTTGGTGTGCGCAGCAGGTTCAGGAACGCTCAAAGGTAGAGTTCAAGAAACCTCGATGAAAGCGTCTTTTTTACATTGACTAATTCGCAATTTACGCACAGATTAAACCTGAGCACAAGGATGTATTCTCATGGATTCTGGAAGAGTATGAGCGTAACCCGAAAACGAAGCAAGCCAAGCTTAACCTGGACGGAGAGGCATACTTGATCGCGGTTGCAGGAAGGTGGGTTCTTCTTCAAAATCCACTGGATTATTGCTTATGACTAACTCGTTCGTAGTGACACCACGGCTGCAACTTTGACCGCTTTGTTCTTTGAGATGGCCACCCATCAGCCACAGATGGAGAAGCTCCAAGTTGAAATTGACGAATACTTCAGCCAGCGGGACGAGGCCGACGCCGGCTCACTATCCAAATTGACACACCTGAACGCTGTGATTGACGAGACACTCCGGTTACACCCACCTGTTCCCTCAGGGCTGCAACGAGTTACTCCCCCCGAGGGATTGATGATTGGTGAGAGACGAATCCCTGGAGATGTGATGGTGCAGGTTCCCCTTCACACTATACAGCGAGGTATGCAACACGCCAAGTGATTACTCTCAATCTTTGATCACGCACCTAACATGAGTAGATGAGCGATTCTTTGAGCAGCCTACAGAGTTCATCCCAGAACGCTGGACTACCATGCCAGAGTTGACAAAAAATGCTTCTGTTTATGCACCATTCTCCATCGGTACGGCCCAAATTACGATTGAACTTCACATTGGTCGGTTTCCAAATTCTAACTGTATATTAGGTCGATACTCGTGCGTTGGAAAACACCTCGGGCTCATGGAACTTCGATATGTGATTTCTCATATTGTGCGTCGCTTCAACGTGGAGCTAGCACCAGGACAGACAAAGGAAGCTTTCTTGAGTTCTAAAAGAGATACATTCACACTGGCTCTTCCAAAGCTCGACCTGGTGTTTACAGACAGGTCTAAACATTGAAGGGGTTCAGTCTGATTTAGGCTGGGAGAAGATCTATCGACTGCTGGAGGGTGACGATGACCAGCATTTCATTGAAGCGAGGCGGATGGAAATTCAAACGTTAGATTGGACATGGTTACAACCAAAAAGAAAAGAAAAAAACTTCCAAAGCACACTTCCCATGACTTCAGAGCAATAATGGTGTATGCTGTGATAGTTTAGGTAACCTGGATGTGCTATGTACCGTGATAATCATGTGTTAGTCCTATTGTTAGTGGAGTAGTGGGAGGCCTGATTGGAATTTTGAGGCCTTTTCTTCCTTAGAAGAGTGACAGAATATTGCACCCAGGAATTCATACAGAAAATTCCGTCAACCCATATATTTATTCATCTCAAAACCTTACTTCCAAATGAGATCAAGACGGTTGTATTTACTTATCATCCTCCGACTTGAATGCCACTTCATAAATGCAAAAGACATTACCAGCAATGTCAAAGTATTTCGCATACCAGCCATCCCCGCGCGCGTCTGTTTTCTCTAGACATAACTCCCCGCCGAGATCGAGGATTTTACTATGGATCTAGCGTTGTCAGAAAAATTTGGCAAGCAGATCATGTAAAGTCATAGCTTACTTCGTCAATAGAATCAACGAGGAAATACACAACCACTCCAATATTGCTTTTCTGTGAATCGTTCGTCGCAGTAAGAGTAGATGGGTTGACTTTGATGATTGCGCCTTCCATGTCTAGCTTACTGGTAAGAGTCATATTATAAAATAGTCAGGACAGCACAAAAGCTCACAAGATGGCTCTTCAATCTTAAACAAGCCGATGAATTCCTCAGGGTGCCTCGGGGAATTTTCGAACTTCCATGACGGAAAAAGCAATTGGTAGAATTGCTAAACAAAGGACTAGTTAGTGTATGAACAGTCTTTAACTTTTACCAGAATATAGCCCGAAGCTATGGTGTGCTCTCCTGACCTTGGAGGCAGCAACGTCGATAGCCGGTATTTCAATCCAATTGACTCCACCGTGGGGAGGGCGAGTCTCAAATGGCTTCGAAATATTAGTATAACGATACATGATGTAAGAAGTGATTTTGTATGGTTTGAGGCTAGCTTGAGGCTCTGTTGAGAATCACTTGTGTCTGAAAAGAAATATCCTAGAGCTATGCGAGAGGGTGGTCATGATTTATAATGCCCAGGGGAGGATCAACTTTCCCGTCATTGGAGTATGGCTATGCGAACTTCGGACGGAGAATGAGAAAGGCATTTCCGTCCCGTGATCATTTCACGCCGCACTTTGTGACACTCGTTTTCTCGTACATTCGCAAAATCGTGTGCAGCTAAGCAATGTAAGTTTCGGACGGAGAATTCACCATGTCCGACAGTTGTCACGTGAAATCCTCATTCACACTAGTGACACCTCCACCTAGGCGGACAATAAGTGAATGACTTTCATCTTCTTTGCGGACATTTACATCCAATCTCAAGTCCCGAATGCCCTGGATGCATCTATAGCGGTGAATTGTCTACACCGAGAGCGCATACTACTATTTCATTAGTCATATTCCCGCACTTCACCCCTTATGGAATCCTCGAATGCAGGTCGCGGACGCGAACGTGCCCTGGACCCCAAAGCAAACGCGCAAAAGTTAGCATGCACACCATGTCGACGTCGCAAGGTAAGAAATATAAGCTACTATTATCATGCACGCTGGTCCTGTCATGCTTGGGTAAGTTCAGTCACTAACTTGACAACTGTCAAGGTCAAATGTGACCATAAAACGCCTGCATGTGGCAACTGTCTCAAATATGGACAAGAATGTGTATGGCCCGAAGGAAGGCGATATCCCAGCCGGCGACAAAAGCCGTAAGTGATTAAACAAGCCACCCAGGTACATTTTTGTGCGAACTAACTTGATCCGCGCTTCTGGGAAAGGTCATACCAGGACATGGTCGCGCGACTATCGAAGATGGAACAGATGGTCCAAGAACTTCGGCGTAATCCAATCACTCGTTCTCTCAATGTCTCAATTGAAGGCCCGAGTCGACTCAGCAAGAATAGTCCCAAGAATAATCCTGGTGTCTCTGATGACTCCATTACCGTGAAGGGACCCTCAGAGTCACTTACACCATCTGAATTGCCATTCTTCTCCGGTACCACAAATGAAGCCAGTGTGGCATCCACAGGTCGGTTAACTATCATTTCACTTCCGCGATGAACCATATTCTTTCTTGGTACACGGATAACCTTTCCTTCCAGGTGCTTGCTCCATTTTCTCGCTTAGAGGCATTCGCAAGATCAATAACCTTGTTGGAGACGATAGCTTTGCAAGAATTATTGGTAGCCTCGAAGTCCGAAACCTTGAAACTCAACGTGATTTTGACTCATCCAACACTCCCCATCCTCTACCTCCGAATGATGTTATCATGGACAGCATCAATGGTGTGGAACCCATTCATAGCTATAGAATCGCAAGGGACTGATATTGCCGTCTTAGACTTCTTCATGACCCTGAATCATGACATAAGACTTTTTCAAGAAGATAAAGTACGGGCTGCTATTCAAGCCTACTTTCACGGCCAAACACCCAGCGACTCTGGATGGTACATGGCTGTTAACATCATCCTCGCACACACGATCCGGAAGCGAAGCCGCATGGAAAACGCTCTCGAATACGAAAAGTATCTGCAAAATGCGATAGGAAAATTGCAAGATGTTATTCTGCAGAAGCCTACAGAAATTCACGTAGGCTCTCTTTTGTCAATGGTAAGCTTCGCCCTTGCCCTTGATATTGGAAGGGTATTAAAGTCCGGTCAGATTCTGTACTTTGTGTTCACTTGGGAGAATCACATTGCTGTCAAGCTGTTGGGGCTTACTGTCCAGCTTATCTTATTGGCTGGCTATCATCGCAGTGATTACCACTCAAACCTCACGGCAACCGAATCTCTCCATCGTCGTCGCCTTTTCTGGCATGCCTATATCATCGACCACGACTTGATGCTTCGCACAGGAAAACCTCCTCTTATTTCTGACGAGTTTCTGCTCCAAATGCCTGACGAGTATCCTGCCGACGGATATGGAATGTACTACTACCCCAACAATATTTGCCTGAACTTTTTCCGTCATCAAGTGCGCCTAGCCCAAATACAAGGCAAAATCTTCTCATCCCTGTACTTTGGGAATATTACTCCATCACAATCACAAATCGAACATCTTGATCAGGAGTTGCAGCAATGGCGCAACAGCATTCCTGAGATGATACGACCTGAGCCAGCAGAGGCACTAGTGGACGCAGACTATAGCAGACTGATGTGTTTGAGTACGCTGCATTTCACATACTTTCAGCTCCTCGTTGCCATTCATTCTGCGGCGTTCCGGCTCAGTGCAACAGATGAACGCAATGAAGCCGAAAGCGCTATTATGTCGAGCGTTGCCCTTTGTGTGAGTGCGTCCAGAGCAGCTATCTCATTATTGAATTATCACCAAAATAACCATCCGTTCACCATGTAAGTTTCATGTCTATTTCACTTATTGACGGAACCTAGCTGATGTATCCCACTCCTTAGATACCTACTGTATCAAGTTTCCTGGAGTGTTGACATCCTCTTCATCAACATCCTACAAAATAAAACAACTCAAGGAGCTGTCCATGACCTCCGGCTCATAAAAGACGTTTTATGTTTCTATGAAACGTATGATCCAAACTATCAGATTGTTTCATCATACCATATTATCAAAGCTCTTGCGACTGTCGCCTCTCACGCTATGGGGATTGAATCAGAGCTCGTGATTGGCCGCTCAGACTTGTGCTCAACAGGCCAGTCGCAGACTCTTACCGCGGAATCAATAGAAATAACTGATAACAACATTCAAAGCTCAACAATCCCAACATCAAGCCCACTATGCGGCGAAATTCCAATCTCAGGTGAGCAAGAGTGGCAGGGCTCCATCGCCTAAGCCTTTCAAAAAAATATTAACTCTTTCTTAGGACTTCTAGACTGGAACCTTCCCTTGGATTACGATCCTGAGTTATGGCAGGACTGGTTGAGCTCATTCGTAGAAGATGAAGAATAAATATGGCCAACAGCTTCTCTGTAAAATTTCAATATGTAGCTACGGAAATCGGTGGAATGATTTATTTAATGGGTCAAAATATAGGTCAATAACTTCTATTGCGGCATTGATGTAGCACGTAACAACCATTAAGAGCCTCTATATGGTTGATCAGGTCTGTGCAGAGCCGGAACGGGTGATCAGGTCGTAACAGTTATCGTGTTTTATACAGTATTTCAATGATTTGGCCTTGCCCTGTGGTTTGATTTATCTGATATAAAATGGTGTGTTTGATTACATTTATGTCAGATCTTTGCCTTCTCGCGACCACTCTTGACACCCTGTTGCTGTTTCGGGTCAAACGATAACACCTCTGGGTATGTCGAAGTAGACGAAAATCCAGAAAACCCCGGTACACGCCACGCCCCCCCATCTACCACCAGCACATGGCCATTTGTATAGTTTCCAGTTTCACTCAGAAGATAGACTGTTGCGTCTGAGACTTCCTTCATCAATCCATACCTTCCCAAGGGCACTTCTTTGCCACCCTCAGATTCGCGTGCGTCTTTGCTGGTGAGCCGCTCAATTCCCTCCGTTCCCTTAATAGCCCCAGGGCTAATGACGTTTGAAGTGATTCCCCGTGGTCCATATTCTAATGCGATGGAGGCAGACAGCGCATCGACGCCAGCTTTGGCACAAGCAGCGTGTGTCTGAAAGGGCATGCCTGTGTAGTGGAAGCTAGCCGAGAGGAATAAAATCCGCCCACCGGTCGTAGGCCCTGGGTTCTTGTTCCTTGCTGCGGATTCAAGTAGGTAAGGCATTGTTGCCTTGGTGGTATTATATGAGCCGATGAGATCTATTTCCACCACGGTCTTGAAAGCGTTGGCTGAGAGGCCGTCAATTAAGGCCAGGAAATTTCCCGCAGCCCCAGCGCTATTATGACCACGGATGAATTAGCATAAGATGGAATAAATGAGAATTGGCAGTTATTAAATTTTCCGAGTGGGACAAAGGGCTCATACATAACGTAGTCAATACCACCCAGCTCTCGGACGCACCGCTGGACTGCTGCCTCCAAGCTGTCCATCTTTCTGACGTCGACATTTCCGATTCCAAGAACCACAGATCCAGGCCGAACCGTGGAAATGTCCTTGGCTACCTTCTCTGCCTTTTCTGCATTTCGCCCCACGATGCAGGCATTGGCGCCGAGATAGACCAGCGCTCGCACCTGGGCCGAACAAATCGAGCCGCTTCCACCGGTGCAAAATACGACCCGATTAGCTGCGATTCCGTGTTAATAAATACCATATGTTAGCTGAAGAGACGAAATTACCAAAGATGTTGTCCCTCCAAGTGTCGGACAGGAACTCGGTACGTGGAACAGTCATTATGAATTGATTTTGAGCCAGCTTTTACGTCCTTGCAAAACTTTGGACTGATTTTGTGATTTAAATAATTCTTTTACTTTAAGTCAGCTTCTATATCTTCATTTGCATATCGAAAAGTGATTGATTAATGCTAAATCATGGGCATTTTGCCGGTATTATTACCTCGGCACTAACGCAACCAATGCCCTGGCAAATGGGCAATTTTACACCCGAGGCCCGACTTTATGACGTGCATGCTCATTAAACCGTCAATATTGGTCGAATAAAAAATGTAAAAAGGAATTTTCTGACCATATGATGTTTGGTGTGGAAAGTAAGAAGGAATTAATGTCAGAAATTGCTTGTTGCGATTGCTCCATTTACAGGGATTAGATGCGAATGACACGAGAGAGCTCAGCCAACGAACATTGGTCGATGGATTGTAGCGACTGTGCGGTAATAACAATATATTCAATTACAAATCTATTTCTTTGCCCATTGAGGCGATTTTGGGTCATCTCCAGGGCGGGCTTTGTTTGTATGGGCTTCGGATATACCGTTGATTGGTAGTTACTGTGTTTGGGAACCAGCTCCCATTACAGGCAGCATTTCTGAAAAATGATGGCATTCAATCGCACAAATTTTACACTGAAATGAGCTCGCTTCGTAGCTCATTTTCTCGCTTCTCCAACCTCACCGTCGTCAGCGCATTCTCCAACTTGGCCATCATCAAAGGCTCAGAACCAAGAGCGGCGAACATCGAGTCAGTGTCATGGCCCAAGCCAAGCTCGTCGGCAGTTTGGAGACTTCTCTGGTCGAGGAATGGCGCGACATTTGGGAAGAAGTACTGGATTGAGCCGAGAAAGATTTCCACGCCAACTGGGCCGATGCCTTTAATCTCCTCGAGCCTCGATAAAATGGTCGCGCGCGCTTGTTCGCCCGTCTCGTCGGATGGCAAAATCTTGGTCGCGTCATTATCTATCGCGAATTAGTTCATGACTCCACAGTTATTAGTGCTACGATGGAAGTCGGCTGACCATATTTCTCCTCCAAGAGCTCGGCCAATTGGCCAAGAAATGTAGCCGTCTTTTCCCTGTGGTACGAATAGCCTCCTCTTTCTAATACCTCCGTTCTCTCAGTCCATGACGCTTGTCGAAGAGTTTCGACCTGGTGGTAGTTCTCCTCAATTAGGTATGACAGGGTCGCGGTGGCGATTTCGTGAGAAATCTGGGCGGAGGAAAGCAGAGCTTCCAGGATGTGGACCATGACGACCTCGCTTGGTTCCCACATATTATCAATTAAAGGTCCCAAAGGAGGTTTGCCGTATTTGTCGACAATCTGATTTAACAATTCCTTGAAGCCATCCCCATTCTTATTCGAAGCCTTTTCCTCGGTTTTGGCGTTGTGGTTCCGTTTCGGAGAATGCCTTTCGTTCGTTTGTGGGTTATCCGAGTGTGGTGATTTGCGCTTCGTCCCATGATGCGCTGTGGTGTCTTTGGGTGGGGACGTCTCTTGAGGCGATTTTTGAGGCGATTTCGACGCCTGTTGCATTCGCTCTTGATTGCGCGTTAGAACCATTTTGTCGATGTGAAATCACTGTAGTTTTCTGGAAAGCTATTTTACTACGGTTCCTGAGCCAAAGCAATATTCTACTCTATATATTATGCAGCCATGGTTGGTGACGCCTTGATGATGCTACCGCACGCCGATCATGACGTTCAAGACTTGCAGGGGGCAACGTCATTTGGCAAAAGCAAGGGAAAAAAGAATGGCAGACCAACTAAAGCAACCCTATACCTTAAATTAATATTTCTTCTTCAGAAGTTTAGCTCAACAAAAATTCCGATGCCTTGGTCGCGGAAGAGAATGCTGACAGGGGGAAAAAGAAGGGGAAATAGAGTGGGCACAGTTATTTGCGTGGCGGAGCAAGTCCGGCAATTTTGTGCCGAGCGCATCAACGGATCGTTTCATCGGCCGTCAGACGCACTTCAGGAGAACGAAACTCGGGTTCAGCCTTTCTGGCGCAGACGATGAGCTGTAGAGCCTCGTAGACACACATTCAAGATGCCGCGGCTGTATCATACCAAGTCCAGGACGGGCTGCAAGCGCTGCCGTGCCCGACGCGTAAAGGTATGACCGAACCCTGAAACCCGTGAACCCGGGAATGGGCACTGAAAATACGAAAATGGTGCTGACTAAGGGGGTGTGTTCAGTGCGATGAGACCTGGCCGACATGCGTAAGATTGCCCAGACAGACGTCTATCCCCTCGGCTTGTAGCTCTAACGTGTCTCTCTCTCTTATCGTAGGGTAACTGTAGTCGACACCAGGTGCCCTGTACCTATGACCGCCTGGATCCTTCAGGCAATGCGCCGCAACACGTTGCGGTAGCGGATTCTCCGCCGGCGCCCACGGCCCCGTCGCTCGCAGAGAACCGCAACCGTCGCCAACGAGAACTGCGGCTGATCCTGGCCTACACGTCTCAGACCGCCTTGACCATCGCGGGCACCCATATCCCACAGCTGCTCCATACATGGACCGTCGAGATGCCGAATCTGGCCCTGGACTTTGAGCCGCTGCACAATGCCGTCATGGCGCTGACCAGCCATCATATGGCGCGCAAGGCTACAAGGCAGGATGAGTTTGACCACTACTTGAATCTGAGATCGCTGTACATGCATTCTACTATTCATAAACACCGCATAGCCGTGGCCGACCTGAACAAAGAAAACGCTGATGCCGTGAGCTTCACGACGGCGATACTGACCATCGATTCGTTTGCATACTTGAACGACCGACCGCTGGATCCGTATGGGCCCTACGATCCTCCAATACAATGGATCCAACTCTCCAGAGGCATGGGCCGCGTTTGCAAACTCGCTCTGGATCTAATCATGGACAACCCAGGCGCAAAGATTTGGCCAGTCATGACCTCGTTGATTCCTTATATCCGAGAGACTCACACCTTTAATAATGAGCCTTTTGCGCACCTCATGCAGCCCATCGAGGGGGAAGTGCTAGATCGGTTAGACGTGGAATCGTACACGGTGACCACGCGCCTCCTCGCTTGGATCCTCAAAGGCCAAGAGTTGGGCGAGCACATCAAGATGTACTGCCGCAGACTCACGACGTTTCTGCCGATGGTGACGGATCGATTCGCCGAGCTGATTGAAATGCAGGACCCGCGGGCGCTCGTCATGCTGGCTCACTTCTTCGCGCTGTGCACATACTCGCGCGAGTTTTGGTGGATAGGGGAGATGCCGTACCGCGAGATTGGAGCCATCCAGATGTCCCTCGAGCCCAAGTGGCAGAGCATGCTGGCGTGGCCGGTGCAGATACTATGTAGCTCGGGGCGCAACCGCCTAGTAGGGCTGACTCCAGACCCTTGCGGGGACGGCTTCTGATCGACAGCCCGAAACGATTGAATTGACGAAGGCGTGCAACGGCACCAGGGCGTGGCTGAGGGGATTTAATTGCTGGCACATCCCCCGACGAGGGGCGGTGCAACCTACATATTCCATATTGAGCCATCATCGTCCCCCTCAATCTCGGCCGTTTCTCGTTCGCGGCGGGGCTGCGTTCGGTCTCGCTCATGTCTCCGCTTTTCCCGCTCGAAGGATCTCGCTAAGCCTCCGCTCTGTCGCCATCAGCCAATAGCATCCCAGCTGTCAGTGTGGTTTGGGTTGCATCTCTCGGGCTCGTTCAGATGACGATGCAATCGCAGATAGAAGATGCCGAAAAGGTTGGAGAGGCCCCAAAGGGGACGCGCTGTATCTGGGGTATAAAGCATTGCCAAGACTCTGTATGCATCGTGTTGTTTCCCATCACACCACAATCCACTCATCACCTCTTCAATCGCCTCTTTGAATCTTCTCTCTGACCCCTGCAGCCAATCACAAGCCGGCTTACCTGGCTCTCTCCACCCATCTACCCACACAACTTACACTCGAGCCGCAATGTCGGGTCTTTCTACCGCCCAGCTCATCATCTACCTCATCCTCACTCCGCCTCTGTGCTTCATCCTATACAAGCATGGCAGAAAGGGTCTTCTAGGATGGATTTACCTCTTCGTCTTCTTCAGTCTTCGAATCGTGGGAGGCGCATTGGCTCTCGCCGGTGCGAAGGCCGCCACCATCGTCAGCAGCATCGGCGTGTCCCCTCTGCTCTTGGCTGCGATTGGTGTCCTTCAGGAATCGTAAGCATTTTCACGGCTTCTATACTGAAAATGGCCATGGCTAACAAATATTCGCAGACGACACTACCGAAACCGACAGCAAGACGACAAGATTGAACGCATCAAGTCGCTCTTCTTCCACTTGCCCATCACCGTGGGTGTTGCTTTGCTTGCATCCGGCTCAGCAGGTGCCCAGAGCGACCACCCAACATCCAAAGACATGACCCACATCAAAATCGGTGTTGCTCTATTGACTATTGTCTGGGTGATTGAGTCCGCTTGGTCTGTCTTGTCGATCCGCTCTAAGGGGGCAATTCAGGGCACCAACACACAACGACTTGCCAGCATCGTACGTACTACCTTTCAGTCTCGAGGATAGCTTCGTTAACTAACACGTCCACAGCTTCTCTACACTGTCGTCTTCTGCAATGTTTTTATTGGCATCCGTGTCATCTACACCTTGGTCGCAATGACAACGAACAGCTCCAAGCTCAATCCCAACACAGGCTTGCTGAGCGTCCGAGTTGTACTATCACTTTTGCCCGAACTCATCACCTCCTTGGCCTTCCTTGGAGCTGGTTTCTACACTAGGAATATCAAGACGACCGCCAAGGAGGATGCTGGCTACTACTCCGCCTCAGAGGATCTCAGCCAGAGACTCCCCACCAACATTGCTTAGATGATTTTCTTTTGAGTGTTTATTATGTACCAAGATAGCGAAACCTTTTACCCCCAGGGATGTTTGATTAGATATTTATTTGGATTGGCAGGGTTTTATAGATGTACACTCCACAGTGTAAATGATAATGATAAGGATTTTTATTCCATCTTGCTGCATGAATTTTCCCTGATTCTACTGGACTATGAATATGAGTAAAAAATTGGTACATGCTTATTAAATGTTCAGCTTACTCTAATTTATCCCGGATTGGGTCTTTATGCATTAGTGCCTAATTCTTTCAAATTTCCCTCGGCATCACCCCTCATCAGCCTCTCGCGCCGTTTAATGACACTCAAACAGATTGAGAATATACACAATGATGAATGACGTCGAGGGGATACTGTGCGACACTTGCAAGGCAATATTTAACGGGGAGAATTACATCAGTAACTATGATCAATTTTACAGGCCACGGAGCACATCCCTCTCATTTGACATGCTTCACCACAAAAGCTACCACACCTTGGAAGTGAGCAAGAATGACGGGTGTTTTGTCTGCATCTGGTTATGGGAAGGCATTTCATCCACAGAGAATGGGATCCAGCCTCTTGATGTTCAAGAGTTTCGGATTTACTGCCGAATTGAAGGTGGACGCCTCAGTCAAACGAGAAATGTCCACTTCTATCTAAAATGTCCTTGGGCCACCGATGTTGAACTTGAATGTAGGTCTCATAAATGCCCAGCCTGGATATATGAATGCACCATCAGGAAGCTGACACTCATTTCCTAGTGTACATGGCCAGGGTAACAGAGACCCAGGATAGCACTTACGGTGCTCTACCATGGAGTGATCTTGAGTCTCGACCCTGGGCTGCACAGACGCCTGATCTGGGTTCTGGTCAGAATATCCAAACTCTTCAGAACTGGATTTCTCTCTGTGGGAATAACCATCAACACTGTTGCCCGTCCATTTCTGCGGCCAACGCTTTCTTTCCAACTCGCGTCATCGATGTTTCCGACGCTGAACTTGGAATTGTCCACCTTCGCAATAGAGACGATATTGTCGGAGAACAAGAATATCCCATCTACTGGACCTTGTCCCACCGGTGGGGAAATCAAAATATCATCCAGCTTACCAAGAACACAGAGCACTCGTTTCGACAGGGCATCACTCTTGACCAGCTATCGCCGACTTTTCGTGACGCCGTTTTGCTAGTCAGTCGAACCGGCTACAAGTATATCTGGATCGACTCGATTTGCATTTTTCAAGACTCGCTTGCCGATTGGCAGCAGGAGGCAAACGCCATGGTGGACGTCTATCGTCATTCGGTTTGCAACATATCAGCCATCGGCTCGTCGTTTGATCCTTCTGCCAACGGTCTGTTTCGCGAGAGAAGACTGGATTCAAGGCTTCTTTACCCATTTAAACTAAATGTGGTAATACGAAATCGGCACAATTCCGACATTGTGGAGGGGCCGTGGATGGTTTGGAACGACTCTTATTGGAATAGTGAAGTTGAAAAAGCACCTCTGAGCTCTCGGGGGTGGGTTGTCCAGGAACGGTTCTTGTCTACCCGCGCTCTGCATTTTACCCGCAATCAAATCTACTGGGAATGTCTAGAGTCTGTATACTGCATCACTGACCCCAAAGAGACGCTCCTCAGCTTGGGCACAAAATGGAGGAAAGGTCCAGGAGTGTCAGATTATAAGTCTTCGAGGCTAGATCTGGCCCAGACCAAGGCGACACTCACCGCTAGATGGCAGCCGTACTCCGACCCCAATGACGGTCATTCCGCATCCACATATCATAGGCAGTGGGGTGTTTTGGTTTCTACCTATATCGCCTGCGATCTCACTAAGGAGTCCGACAGATTTATAGCAATGTCTGGTATTGCCAAGACCTTTCGTGAGATCAGCGGCGACACATATCTAGCAGGACTTTGGAAACGTATGATATATACAGATCTTTTATGGAAGACTGAAGCTAGTCAGGGTGTGGTGGCACGACGCAATAGTTCGTATGCCCCGAGCTGGAGCTGGGTATCAATAATGGGTGGCCAGGTTCAGCTCAATCTTCCAAGAGGAAGATATGCCAACCTTCCTGTTCCTCTCATTAGGCTTGTCGATGCGCGCACTGAAACAGAGCCCCCTGGAGGAGATCCGACGGGGCTCCTTCGGTCTGCGGAACTTGACATCGAGTGCATGCTTTACTATTACCGGTGGATAGGGACATCAAGGAAACTTGCAGTTTACAGAGATGCTCAAAGGAAGGATTGTTATTTTGAGACGGACCACGCATCCGGAAACTTTCGACTGGATACATCGAATCTGGTGGAACGATTCAGTCAATCCGATGAAGTCGAGGGTGTATGTATTCCTGTGATCGGAGTATATGGAGGTTATGGGGGTGGTCATAATGATTATCTGGTATTGGAGCATGATAGTATGCATAGGTATAGGCGGATTGGCTTACTCGGAGCAGGAGAAATTGGCAGGTGGATCAGTGAGTTTTCTGGACCAAGGTCAATTATTACACTTGTATAGATTAGTGATGACGGTGGATGCAAGGATATTTGTTGCATGATTTATTTTATTAAATATCTGTACATCGACAGGTCCTCGCTCTCATTAAGAGTGTCCTGAAGGTGCTTTCTCAGAGGCATCCGAGTTTCTGGCATATCTGTGACTAGGTGTTTGCAAATAAGGTCGTAAGGATGGTAAGCAGACTACAATAACGCATATTCCAGACTCTAGAATATTGAATAGCACTGTATTGGTGAACGTATTGTTAAAGAGGTGCTTTGAATTCTGTAAGGGGTCATACATACGGCTAAGACTTAGGGAAGCCATCTGCCCAGCGTCAGAGGCTATTAAGAATCCAAAGCGAAGAAACGAAAATGTGATCGTGAGGAGTCCTAGGAGAAATGTGCAATATAGCCCGATTTTGACTGATCCATGGATCTGAAACTTGTATGTAATGAGCCATGGAAGAATAAATACTGACAAAGTAGCATAAGTAATGTCCTTGAACATAAAGTAGCTTCCTTACTTAGAACATCCCCTAGTATATGCAGCGACCATGTGATGAAGACCATGGATCTGGCATCTTTAGTGGGACACTGTGTATCGTAAGACGATGGGTCCGGGGTTCTAAGATTTGTTAGAATAGCCAAACAGGGATGTTCCAAGGCTTACGTAGTGAGATAAACAGGTCTACAGTAAAGGAAAACCGCAAGCATACTCGCAATATAAGCAAGACCAGTGTACACAATTGTAGCCCAGAGGCACAATCTTGTTTTGCGCATTAATTCGAGGAACATCTCTGCATACATAGAGAGAAGACTCCATTTGCAGAAATATAGGGACGTTAGCCAGGGGACGTTGTGCAACCACAACAGCTGTAGCCGGTCAAAAACTCGATTCTCTGGCGGTTTTAAACGACAACTCACTTGATTTATTTTAGGTATGTCACTGGCCTTTCCCTTGAACGTCTTCATGTAATCTGAGCCGAAGCCATCAAGTGCACCCAGGTTGTCTACGACCGTGCACAGAATGAGTGATATGGCATTGCAAACCCAGGCAGCTATCATAAATCCATCGCTGATGAGAATTCGACGTTTCTGGATGGCGAGCCGCAAATACAATCTGGCAATGATGAGAACCGCGGAAGTGGCCACAAGGAGCCATCCGGAAACTCGAAGCTAGAGAATGAACCACGTCGGCAGTATATTAGTGTGTTGAACAGAAGGTTCTTACTGCAATTGCAGATCCACTTTTGCTTTCAAGCCCCATTTTGAACGGCTAAATTTTGCGTGGGATGCGACGTGGAGTGCGAAAACGGGCAATTTGGAGGATGGCAAAATACATGCATGATTTTCGTTGCTTGGGTCCGTCCGAAAAAAGAAACTGGGCACGGGGGTTTAAAGAATGGCAGTTGAGTTCATGTACCGCGCGTAAAGTGGTAGTAATGAGTGAAGCGTAAATTGCCGAAGGCGCTCTCACAGGTGGCTGCTGTCGCGGAACAAGAGCATTCCGCGCTGGTCCACGGCAACTTTAATCGGGACCATGGTGACCGCCTCAAACACAATTGACCAAGCTGCGGGGTGTGATTCGTTTAGGGTATTCGCCTCCATTCCGATGAGGTCGAGACCGAACCCAATGTAGCATACTACGAGAAGGATTTTTTCACGGCAAGCAATGGGGGAAATATCATCACAATGATGGGGATGAATTATCCAAACATCAAAGTGACTTATCCACACTAGATCTGTTGGGCGATTTCATTTCAATTAATCAACGAGATCAATACTTTGACTTGGCGATGGCTAATGAATGGGAGAGTCTGGTTATTGCTGAGAATCACGTGAACTAGCAAGGATGGATGCACTAGAACATGAAATCGCCCGGCATCTACAATCACAAAGCGCAGGTGGGTAGAACAAGGATCTATGTAATGACTATATGATTTGCCGGGGCCCATCCGCTCGGTAGAGCTATTAAGCTCGACCCCAAAGTCGGAGGGCTTCGATTCCTTCTACAAGCCCGGTTCTCTACAAAAGCAAATTCATCGATTGGATCATTCACTGTGCGTTTACTGGTCTGGGCTTAGAGTTTGCCCCTTAATATTTCACGGATGATTTTCATATTCATTTCATCTCATTTTATTTCTTTTTTGGATGATGCTGGTAACGTTTACACTAACTGGCTTTTTCGTTCCTGTATACCCCAATTCTTCTAGAAACGGGTGAAGGGGGAGGGTATATTTGCGCTTGGGCTTCGTAAGGTAGGCTTTTCAAAGGCAACGGAAAATACATCAAGTCATTCAAAATTTTCATTTCAACGTGGCTCCCAGAAACTGGTCCAGTCAGTTGTGCGGTGCAACAAGTACGTAGCGCCAACTTTGTCTTCTTTTTAAGGGAAGGATTTTTGTGGTTTCCAACTTGCCTCGAAGACTGGGTTTGAGCGGCCACCCAAGGGAGTAAAATATACAATGGTTAAAAAAGACAAAGAGAACATACGAATGTTGTGGGTGCCGAACGGGCCGTATATAGGGATGTTAGATAGGGTATCTATCGTCAACGTGACTGTCGAGGCGGGTAAACGAGCTTCTTGCAAAAACGCAATTGGCTCAACGACAGGCCCCATACGGCTATTTTTCTTTGCCTCTACCTAACCTGAGGTGAAGGCATATATGCTGCAGTTCACGTACAACCTCTTAAGGAGGTACTTTGGCGGTTCAGAAACCATGGATGCTGCGCATCTGGAGAGTCCGGCCCTCCAGGGCACGGCGCCACTCCGTCTGGCGATGGTCCCGGAACCGTGTGACGTGCGCTGGTGTTGCCGCCGGGGCAGTCGGAGCCGTACACGTCGGATTTAGATATATCTCATCAGGGCCCAGGCGGCGAGCAATCCGTACATGCCAATGGAGGTCGACTTGGACAAGCTAGCAGCAGAGTCGGCGTCGGTAGACGAAGGAGAGCTGGCGCCGGAGGTGGTGGCGGCGCTGAGCTGGACGGCTTCGGCGGTTCCAAAGGCGGCGGACATGGTGGCAGTAGAAGAGGAATCGGTGGCGGTAGCGGTGGCAGTGGTTTCGTCGATGGGCTCGCCAACGAAGAGCTTGGCGCTGTGGACGAGGAACTCGGAGGCCGGGCTGGGGCACGACTGCTGGAAGGTCATGATGACATCCCCGAGGCCGTTGGTGTAGTTGAAGGAGCGCTTGGTTCCGAGGGTGAGGACCTTGTAAGTGGGCAGCAGCTTGCCAACCCAGACGGCGGTGGAACCCAGGGTCACGGACAACTGGCACAGGTCGGACGAGTCGAGGCCGGACTTGGGCGCCTTGCCGGAGCGCGGGTCGAAGCCCTCGCCGGGGTTGGAGATCTCGAGGCCGACAGCGATGTGGATGGCGTCTCCATCCTTAACATCGGCGGGAAACGTGGCGGGGAGGGTGAAGGTGGCGGTTCCTGACGAGGCGGCGTACATGCGACTGTTCCACACGTTGGTCAGCTTGATTATGCTTGATTATAAAAAACAACTGGGACAGACAGGGCACTCGACCACTCACACGTTGCCGTTCAGAAAGGCTGCACCCTGGCCTAGTGCGGCATCAGAGATGTCTAGTGTCGCACTGTCCTGGGCGCCGGCCGCCAAGGTGGACAGGAAGGCCAGCCCCAAAGCAAAAGGAGCGACGGGCTTCATCATGGTGAAGGAGATCTACAGTAAAGACAGACAGAATACGAAGTGCAAGTATGCAAGACGGTTGATCGTCGAAAAATACGGGAAACGCATCTGTCTTTATTCCGCCAACAACGCTGCATGTCCCGGGATAGAGCCTGAACCCAAGGCCGAATCACGTCCAAGAGCCAATGCAATTTCCGTCCTTAGCGAGTACGAGGGTGCTTTGGGGCGCCGATGCTACCTCAAGGATGCTTTGACTTTGGGGAACGTCGCTCGGGGAATCTGGTCCTCATTACAATATTCGTACAAGCCCCTGGAGGAGTGCTAGCGTGACACATAACCGCAAGGGGCACCCTGCATCCGATCCACGGTACTAGACGGTTTGCGGTTGGGACGGTCGAGAGAACCATACAAATGGGACTGGTCCTCCAGTCGTTTTCATTTGGATCATCACTCGGCCATTTTTTGGAATGCCCTCCTGATCTTTGTTGGCCGATCTGGCTGATGTTACGCGGGAATTGGCTGCGGGAAAAGGCACACAGCCAACGGGTTCGCGTGGGCCGGATCGCAATCTTAATTTTCATGCACCTCTTGCAGGCAGCCCATTTATTCGAAACGGTCAGAGGGCAGCGGACGAACATGGCACCCCTGTCGGGAGCCCGGCCCATCTGTCAACGGCTTCATCCGATGGTTGGGCCCGCCCGCTTTTTGGGCTCGGCCGTTTCACCCAGGCTCGTCATCGAAAAATCACACCAATGACCGGCAAAGGTCGACTAATACGCCCGCTTGGCAGCCCAGAAAATCTGGAGACTTTTGGCTCCGCCGGACTGGCCACACAGAGAGGCGTCTGTGATGCTGGAGCCGGAAGGCTATTTCCTCGGACACAGCGGGTGGAATCTCTTTGGTTACCGGAAGAGGCAGCCGGTGGGGGACTTGCACTGCCAAGGAACGGTATTTAATGAGGTTTTATGCCGTTGCATCAAGGCGTTCCGGTCGTCTCTGAGAATAGAGTGGCAAACAAACGCACTGTCTAATTGCCATGAAAAACCTGCCGGAGCAGACCAGGCGAGTGACTCGATACGGAGTGTAGGTATTGGATATTGGCCTCGGCCTATTAGGTCATGTTCGCAGAGCTCATTTACGTCCGTGGTCCATGTGATCCACTAAAGGACTTTCTGTAGAATCCCACAGATCCAACGGAATGGTCTCTACCTATCATGAGTGTGGTGAAGATCAACAACCCAGCTGGTCGGTCGTCGGCAAATCATATCCCAGAGAAGACTTGAGAGCAGGGGATGCGATTAAGAATATTACTGGTTGCATCGACAGGGAAAAACGCCTTCCAGATTGGGCTAACCCTCGGCAAATGTCAGCCACCCTAGAGCCGAGGCGCTCAATCATCGAAACGGCGTAACAAGATGTAACAAGACCAACTAGAATAGTTCATCTAATTGGGTATGAATTAAAAGAGAAGGGAAAATGAAAGAAAGCAACAGGAATTTTTAATAGGTTGAGAGAAGTAAAGGCATGATGATCAGGACTTGCGGACATTGTACATCATGTGCCGTACAATAAAGGTCCATGCATGACCTCGAAAATTTCCATTTTGGGTGTTGAGTGAAGGACTAATCTCGTATCCATCCAATCCCGTGCCGCGACTAGTTCGTACAAAAAAGACTTTTGCATAATACATTCTACCATAGGCCGGCTACCAATGCCTTGGCCTTGGCGATCAAGTTGAAACCCAGGAACCTTTCTGCCAGGAGCACGGCAATGAAGCTCGTCCAAGCGGCAGACTTGAGCCGTGCCAGAATCTTGCTGTGACCGAGAATAACCTGGTCCTCCATCGTCTCGCCCCTTTTGAAGCCAAGCCTGTTCTTGACCAGCAACTTCTGCTTGTTACGAATGTCGAACGGAGGATAGCGGTAGGACAGGAGCTTCTCGAGCCACAGCGGGGGCTCCACAATGGTCCTCAGATGGGTAAAAGCTCGGAACCCGTGTTTCCCGTGATAGTATCCCATCCCTGAGTCGCCCACGCCGCCGAACGGGGCGCCTGGGACACCGTGGTGCACGATAACGTCGTTTACAGTGACGCCTCCCGAGTTGGTGCTTTGAATGACTAATGATGCCTGTTTAGCGACTGCTAGAGTTTCGCAGCGGGACGGCAGTTCTTACCCTTGTCGACCTCGGATTGCACGGTGCTGAAAATATAAATAGCGAGGGGATGAGGAAGCCTATGGAAGTTCGCTTAGCAGGTGAAATCACAATGACCGACGGCGTAGATTGCGCTCACGCATTGATCTCCTCAATTGCTTCTTCGTATGTCGCCTTCACAACTGGGCAGATTGGGCCAAAGAGCTCCTCGCTAAGCGTGGAATCTGTTTATTGCGTTAGCCATGTCTTGGTACTAATCCGATATTGCGGATATATGGTATCATCAAGTTTACTGGCTTGTGCATTGCTTAGGCTCAAAGAAGGGATTACTAGTTGTTTGCTTACCTTCCATAGTCACGTTTGCCACGACTGCCGCGGACAGCAAATTATCCTCTTCGATTGATTTGGAACCCAAGTGGACTTCTCCATCTGTCTTGTCTAGTATGGTCTTAAGCCGGTTGTAGTTTCGGCTGTTGACAATCTTGCATCGTTGTTCCTTCTCATTGGAAGAGAAGGTCTTTGTCCAAAACACCAGCCTCTCCACAAACTCGTCGTAGATGGCGGGGTCTGCGAAGACGTGGTTGACGCTCAGACAGATCTGGCCGCTGTTGAGATACTTGGCGAACGCGATTCGTTTAGCGGCGAGGTCGATATCGGCATTGGGCGTGACGATGGCGGGCCCTTGGCCACCGAGCTCGAGAACCGTTGGCGTCAGATGCTTTGCGGCGGCAGCGGTGATGTACTTTGCCACTGTCGTCGAACCTGTGAAGAAGATGTGGTTGAACTTGAGGGTCAGGAGAGTCGACGTTTCCTGTGGGCCTCCGGTGATGACCCGGATGGCCTCTGGGTCGAGATATTTGGAAACCAGATCGACCATGAGGTTTTGCGATTCAACTGCGAGCTCAGACGGCTTTATCACGACGCAATTGCCGGCTGCGATGGCCGCAACAACGGGGAGTAGAGTGAGGAGGAAGGGAAAGTTCCAGGCGCCAATGACCAGAACAACTCCCAAGGGTTCCTTTCGGATGCGGGCGTTGCTCAATGTGCCCAAGATCAAACCGGCCTCCTCGATAGGCTCGTCGGCAGCCCACTCCTCCAGGTGTTTCAAGTGATGAAGGGTATCGTCCTTGAGGTGGCGGAGCTCGCAAAACCAAGTCTCCAACTCATCGCGTCTCAAGTCTTTGGCGAGGGCTTCAGTCATAATCTGCTCATTCTCGTCGAAAAGCCACCAAAGCTGTTTCAGCTGCCATTTTCGCCACTTTAGCGACTTGGTCTTGCCAGTTGCAAATGTTTTCGTCAGGCAGGCGTAGGCTTCGTCTCGCTCAGCATCTGACGTGTAAGGTCGGACGTCACCCATCTTGATCTGTGAATCTCAATGAGATTTCCTCCAAAACTGCTATATTAGAGACCAATTGTGAATATGCGCTAAATTAGATGCTTGCCAGGGCGACTTTATCAATTTATGATCGATACTATCGTATCATGCCACGCACCAGCGGTGGAATCTAGTGGCCTAATAGGGGCACTTCGCCGCAAGCTGCAGTGGGGCAGCCGAGGCAAAAGGCAAAAAGCTTCGTAATTGAAAGGTCTCTGGGTGATAGGAGCAGTTGGTTGTTCGTTTTATCCGGCGCGTTGGGGGTTGGCTTGGCCGCGGCTCAGGGGATTTTTTTTTTTTTCACATGGGCGGGAAATCGGGAGTTTGGTGAAGCCACTTTCGTCATTGTCTCAGAAGAATGGCATCAATTCGGGATAACAGCCCAGGGCTGGCTCCACAGCAGAACTCACCGCAAAAAGCACTTGTGCGTTTTTGTCTTGAATTGCTGCATGTGGTAGGTTGCTGGGTGTTTCACTATGCTGCTTGTCTAGCCTGTTGGGGCTTAAATGAGGATTGAGTGCATTAGAGGTAAGACAGCCGTAAGCCAACTGCTGTGCAAATTATTCATTCGATGCTCAAACCATTGGTCTACTGCAGCGTGTTGTAAGATTTCAATTGCGAAGTTGCCGGTGGCATTATCCGAGTTCAACTACTGGGCCGTGTCGCATGAATATCGCGGCAGGGGATAGTTTTCTCTTCCCGCTTTGACAGAAAATGACGCATAGATGAAGCAATACTTCGTTTTCGCCACACTAGTGGGAACTCGTGGCTCTAAAGTTATCCCTCGAGCTCGATAATAGAGGCGACATGCTCTTAGAGCTTGGACTTGATAATTTGCATTCACGTCTATTTACATGCCGGGATTCGGAGTTTTGACCTGCACGTCAGCATTTGGCGATCGGTGAATGCTTATCGATCCACAGCCTCTAAAAATGCCCCACCAAACAAAGCACTGCCGGTAGACGAGGCCAGGACTGCTAATTAATCAATCCATCACCTTAAATTAAGTCTAAACTTGTATCAATTGCTTGCCCATGAGGTGATCAAGCCAGGATCTAGTATTGAACAGCGACTCTCCATTCACTTTATAACAATACGAGGCAAACCCTGCTAGATCCCGTCCCCTGAGCTAAAAATCTAGTGTCAGGTAGGTCATTTTGGTACAGGTGTGCGATATGCATCCTGCCCCCAGGTACGCCTCTCCATCGCACAGGCCCAAAAATATATCGCTGAATCACGACAAAGCTTGCATAAATTAACCTGTTAATATTGGCAGTGATATTATAGAAACCAAGCAAAAACGCTTCGCCTTCAACTTGGAGCTTTGAAGTTGGTAATGTACCTTGCTTGGTACCTCAGTGTCGACTCACGACAGCCACAGTGATAGTAACATCGTGGGGTAACACCACACCTCGGCACGCCCGCCGATCTTTCTCAAATCGTCTCTGTATGGTGTGGAAATGTAGACATTAATATGAGCCTTACTTGTAATACGTGAACTTCCATCCGTCAACAAGACCCAACTAGAGATCTATCCTCGGAAGACTCGAAACACCATGTTTATACGCAATAGCATCGTAGGAAAGCGGCTGACATGCTCTTGTCGCAATGCGCTAACAAGACAGCCCAGGCCCTGGTTTGTTTGCTTGCCCTGTCACCCTACCTGTGGCAGCGAGCACAACTGCTCCGGCTCTTCATCAATAATGCTCCCGACCGACTTGAGCGCATCAATGCATTCGCATCCTACGAGATCAAGTTTGCCGATCGAGCCCGGAACTGCGAAGACGCCCTGCTTATCGAGGAGAAGGGCCTAGCTATTCTCAGCTGCGATCCTGGAAGGGACAGAAGGAACACTGTCCTGGTGCGTGGGCTCCTGCGATGATTCTCAGTGGCGAAACCGTGACTATGCTAACTGGTGATTGTGCACTGAAGGGTCTTTTCCACCCTCCACCAATACCTCCCGGCAGACTGTGGGTGTACGACTATGCTTCAAAGTCAGGTGCTTTGACACAGCTGCAACTCGTTGGGTACGACGGTGACGACTTTCATCCCTTGGGTATGGCGTATGAACCCACATCATCAACCCTGTTCATAGCCAACCATCGCACCGACGGCTCTCGCATCGATGTCTTCATGCTACACCTGACTACAAGCCGGCCTGTAGCCGTACACCAACGATATATCAAGCACCCATTGATCCACAGCCCAAACTCGATCGCTGTGATTGGCAGCCATGAACTGTATGTAACCAACGACCACCACTTCTTGGCTGGGGAGTATCCCATTCTCTCCAAGGCGGAGGTCTACACTGCGTTTCCTGGTGGAAGCGTCATATACGTTGATTTGTCAACAGACACGGCACGGATCGTGGCCAGACTTCCTTATGCCAATGGAATCGAACACGTCAACACTACAACTTTGGCAGTAGCATCCACCAGCACGGCATCGGTCCGCATATTCAGTATTGATCCAGACTCTCACAGCCTCAAGCCCACGGACAGTTTTAGAGTGCCATTTTATGTCGACAACCTTAATGTGGACAAAAATGGCGTCCTTCTCATGGCTGGCCATCCCCACCCACCTTCAATGAACAAATATGCCGCGAGCCGTGCACTTTGCAACTCGGACGAGGGCAAAGCCGCTGAGGTGTGCAGGACAGCAAGACCTGGGTCCTGGGTTTCAGAATGGACCGAGAAGGGAGGGAGAAGAGATTTGTTCGTAGACGGGATATACCCAACCTCTTGTACAGCAGTCCGGGATGTCGAGAGGAAGACCGGAATCGTGACTGGTCTTTATGCGGAGGGAATTTTGGTATACAAAATGTGACGCTATCTTCTATTGTCAACGAGAAATTTCCAACACATTATATTTTCAAATAAAGCTAGGCTCGTATCACAGCAAGTACACATTCTCCACTTCAAAATCAATGCCATTTATTTGGGTAAACTAAAACTTGGCAGTTCTAAAATGATGGACCTTTGATTGGAAACCGCTGGGCCTTCCTCAGCACATACTTATCATGCTTTCTCAGTATATGGAAGCCTCCTTTTCCCACCCATGATGTCCTGAAAGAAATTCTCGAAACTGGTTGGCTTAAACTCTGGGTACAGCTCGGTGGCCATAATGTATCCCAATCGTTTCACGCCCTCGGGACTGTTGTCGCCTTCAATGAAAAACGAGTAGTAATACTCTAACCAGAATTTGGTCACCATCAAGAAATAGTTATCCGGGTTCTCCTCAGTTTGGGTTTTCAAATCGCTCATCATGGTTTTCAGACCAGCTTCTGACACCTAGACGTGAAGGAATTTTATCAGTACAGATCAAAGAAAAGTAGTGGTATGCATAAAGCTCACGTGTTTGAGTTTTGGTTTCTCACCGGTGAGTTTTTCAACAGCAGATGACATGTCAGTGAAGCTCATTGCGCACCCAGACGCCATCACCCTCTTGTTGACTGTCCGTGGGTCTGCAAGGATCAGAGCGACAAATTTACCGACATCCTCGGGATCGACTGCATGAGTTTTCATATTTCCATCTCCTGGCACCAGATTCTTGATGCGATCCGGAAGAGCGATGGCATAGTCAGTTTTGCCAGAGGGTAGCTGAGGAATGAAGCCGTTATACCACCAACCCACATCGATGATAGTTGTGGGAATGGCCATGGCATTCAGCTCTGCATAAATCTTTTCTTTCTGAGATTTAATTAGCGATTTTATTTCTGAAGAGCGTCCCTCGGCTAATATACTTCAATTTGAACGGTTGAGATGTTATTTGGCGCGATGGCCATGGCGAACGCGCTGGGAACGAACCGCGGCACCTTAGCAACCTTACAAGCTCGAGCAAGTGGAAGCTGAGCATCGAGAGCATTGGGCGGAACAGATGACAAGACTACATCGTAAGACTTGACTGCTTCTGCAATATCTGATTCTGGTCCTTTTAGATTGATGGGGACAAGGCTGATGCCCTCGGCGGCCAGCCTCGTGTACTCTGGCTTATCTATTGACGATGGGCGCACTAGGGCTGTAAGTTTCTGAATGATTGTGAGACAGACTCTAACCTAAGAGAGAATTTAAATGGAGAATTTGAGGGGGGCTCACATATCGAGGATTCTGGGATGCGAGTAGACCATTCACAATAAGCCCCCCAGACTCGCCGGCGGCTCCGAGTATAGCTACTCTGATCACTTTCTCAATCATTTTGGAGAATTCAAAAGAAACAGGTCTTAATGTTGAATTGGTTTTGATTGTAATTACAAAATTAGAATCCCTTTGCCTTTTAGTATGGCTTCCCTTGGCCTGTATGACACTTGGTTTCGGGGTTTCGGGTTCGGAACAACCGCAACCCCACACTTGACCTGTGCTTTCTCGTAGATACGGCATCGGAACAACGCCCACAGCTTGGTCAGCTTCATAGGCGTGGGCTGCATTTCCAGCTCTGACTTGTTCCGGCACCGATCTATCGCTGCCTCACGCAAGAAGCGACAATTCCGTTTACCGCCGCTGGCTCGTGTCGGCCATGGTTGGGGAGCGAGCACGGTGGGCCTGCACGGCATGTCGAGAGCGAAAGGTGCACGCGGCGAGTCTTCAATGTTACTATAAACTGACCAGTCTCGAGTAGGTCAAGTGTGATGCGAATCAGCCAGCATGCTCGTCTTGTACGAGACGGGGTTTGAGCTGCCTGTACTCGCACTCGAGAAAGCGGGCTCCCACCAGCCGAAGATCCCATCAAGATATCAGTCGGAGATTGGAAGGCGTGGAGAATACAATTGACCGACTCCTCAGAGAATCAGCTACACTCCTCCCTGATGTCATGTACGAAATGATGCGTCTGGATACATCGCAACCAATACCCGCAACACCGCAGAGTCATGAACTATGGAAAAGTAAGAATATTCGGGTATCAAAGTTTCATTTATCATGGCAAACTAACGTACTGAAGGCTCTTGCGACATCTTCGCGCCTAAGCATCTTAAGTGCATTGATTACATGATTGGGAGCGACAAGTTCACCAAACTAACTCGTCAACAAATGCAACGAACTCCGCTTGCCCCAACTCTCATGTCTATGCAGCCTAGCCCCCTTCCAACACACGAAGTAATATGCCAGCATTTAGAAGGTTGTCTCCATCACTCTCTCCCATCAAGTTCTGTTGAGGCGTGCTAACAGATACAGTCTTCCTCAGAACACTGAATCGTACTATCAATCTGTTTCAGACCCATGAAATCATGGACGTGTTTGACAGCTACGAGTTTGGAGCAACATACCCTCAGAGAAGTTGGTACGCCGCAATAAACATCATCTGTGCACATTCTCTCTGGGATCTTACTAGTAAGCAAACCGATACCTCGGAAAGTTTCTTCCAAAATGCTCTCCGAATGCTCCCGGAAATAGTGCTAGAGCCACCAAGCACTATTGCAATCGGCACTCTTCTTGCCATTGTATGATGCAATTGCCCGTTTCGCACAATACAACGGCTAACTTGTAAAGACAATTTACCTTCTGTCAACATCAAGATTCTCTACCGCAACGATGACACTTGGGTTAGCCTTTCAAATGATGTTGTTAGGGGGTTACCATTATATCCATGTTTTGCCCTCTGGATCACATCCTCAAAATGCCAATGCGCTCTATAAGCAACGACTATTCATTTATTCTAGTTAAAAAGCAAATAGCTGGCTCAACCAGGTCAAGGACCTAGGAACCTCAAGACAACTGATTCTCATACAAACAGGTGGCATCAATAATACAGCCCCGTGCCTAACAACTAACTTTTCCCAAGCCGCAGGCAGCCATAGGCAGCCCTAGGCAGAACAACTCTATGATACCCTCATAAAAACTTTAACAGAAAACCCTATCTCATCTAACCTATTACTTAACCCTACTTCCCCGACCAGGATACATTCCAACACATATCATCCAAAATAGCCTTCAATCGCCTAGTCCTACACACCAACGCACTGCCTCACCCATCGGAAGAATATTACATCAACAACCAGCTCATATATATCCGCATGAGAGAAAGACACCTGCGCCAACTCCGCTAGCTAAGAAGGCAAGGCCTACTTAGGCAGGAGGGGGGGTATCAAACCAACAAATAGATCCTTAGCCTGCCGCTCAACAACAAGATTCAATTCTTTATCTTCAAGTGCCGGCTACTCCTTAAGGATAACGAGGATGCTAGCAATATATAATTCATCCGCCGACAGAAACAGGCGCTCGAGAGGCTCTTGGATAAGCTCAAGATAGACAATCCGAAAGAGAAAACCCCCTATGAGGAGGAATTCATACAGGAGATTCAGAACAATGACCTGTACCACGCCTGGGCAACGACTATTCTGGCTTGGATATATAATGGATCAAGATCTCTCAACGTACTTGGGAAAACCGTCTTCCTTTCCAGGGAGACTAATTTCAGGTCTCCCCGAGCATCGCCCAGGTGACGGTTACGCAACCATATTCCTTGCAAATGGGTCTGTGGTGAACTGTCTCCGTGAACAGGTTGCACTTTCAAAGATCCAATGCCGGGTTTATGAGAAGTTGCGATCTCCAGTTTCTTTTATGATATCTCCAGAAGAATTCCTTCAAAGCATTGTTGAACTGGATGAAGAACTTCGCCAGTGGAGGAGTACTCTACCTTTAGGTGTACAACCTCCTAACATGCCAACAAATGTTGATGAGAGTCCGATTATAAGCATCAAAGCTATTCATTGTAGCTATTATCGAACCCTGATCGCAATTTATAGCTCTTTGTTTTACCATGCTCCATTCTTCGATAGCCCACTTTGCCGTCGACAAGTTTCTTCCGTGGTCAACAAATGTGCATCCGCAGGAAGGAACCTTGCCACTTTGCTGAGTTACCAACACGGAAATTCTCCATCAATGTAAACTCCCTGACTTATTTTGAATTCGTTAGCTGATTACAACTCTCTAGATATTTCCTGTCCCAGATTTCGTGGGGCCTGGATGGCTTGTTTCTATACATTTTAACAAACAAAGGCAAGCCTAGAGCTAAACAAGATGTTGGAATTCTGAAAGATGTGCTGGACGGCTTCGAGTCATATTTTTTTTCCCAAGGGGATCGAACGGATTACGCGGTGACAAAATTGATTTACCATGCTGCTTCTGCAAGTACCACATAATTACAATCAACGTACGCCTGGAGGCTTTTGATTCATGATGCAAGGTAGAAGAAACTAAACAACGGCGAAGCATTCCGATAGATGTTGTAAATTCAAAAAATGAGCAACTTTCTCAAGCGACTCAAACCTTCTTGGACAGAAACTGATGAATTCTCGTTTGGATAAACTCTTGATCCTCCTTTGGGCCCCATTCGCCGCCGGCAAGATGGCCCCATACACTCTCGATAACCTCCAACTCGCCAAATCTCAAATGCTTCAGCTCCTCGACACTGTCTTCCGGAGGAAAGTACTCATCTGTACGGCTCGGCATAAGCAGCACATGGGCTTTGATGTTGGCGAGCGCCGCGCCCAGATTTCCCTTTTCCGGACCATGATCTGAAATGTCTCCCCTGCGCCAACATTGCATCATGCACATCAGGTCATGCGCATCCAAGGCGCCCATTGCCTGATCCCAGAACTTGGTGAGATATTCCTCCACAGAGTCGCAGCCCAGTCGTTTCCACTGCTCTTTACGGAACCACCCCGAACTGAGGGCCCACGTCGAGTACACTCTTGCAAAGGCCCGAGTCCCGATCTTTGCGGGCTCAGTGTAGTTTCCATCTTCCCAGTCAAGGCTACTCTCGAGGGCAGCCTTTGGCCCCTCAAGAAATGACTTGTTATGCCAACTAGTTCGCGCCGAACTTGCCAAGACGACGAGCCGTTTCGCAAAGTCGGGATACATGGTGACCATGTAGTAGCCTTGTTGCCCAGCCATGGAAAATCCAATGTAGGCTTCCAACTGACGTATTCCCAGTGCCTGGCACAGCGCATACTGGAGTCTAATGTTGTCTTCATAGCATGTTTTGGGAAATTTGATGCCATGAAGATGAGAGGGAGCATTTGACGGGGAAGACGACTCGCCGCCGCCTAGAAGGCTGCAGACCACAACAAAATACCCTTTAAGAACAGCCTTCTCACCATCGTAGAGAAAAGAGAGCGTGTTTCTCAATGCCCCGCTGAAGCATGTAGGGATGAGGATGGCAGGGTCGGTGGGAGAGCCGTAAGTCCGATAGGCGAGGGTGAGCGGTTCATTTTCGGAGGGCGCGCATGCGTTTAGATCAGGCTTATTGCCTGCGGTGAAGTATTTTGTGGAAGAAAGCATTGTAGAGCTGGTGCAGGATATGTTTTTCGGTTGTTGCAGTGTTGGGCACTCAAATCGGCAAAGCAATTCGGAGCAACCTATCTTTAAACTCATCTATCCTGGTAGAATGAATACAAGGGCTTCAATCCTATCATTATTTGAAAATGTTGAGTTTTTGACTATGACTAATTCCAGGCTCTGCATCGTATACAATCTTGAGGCTCCTACCTTCCGTGGGATTTTCAAGTGATGCATTTTCCCCACTCATCTTCCCCAAAGACATGAAAACGAATTCACATCTAGGTAAAAATACAATGGTCTAGCCGGGTCTGGTCCGCGCAGTGGATATCGCTAGGGCCGGTTGAGGAGTAAGCGGAGCTTTGGCAAACTCCGTGGAGCTGTGATTTCATAAGCATCTCAGAAATCAACCCTGGAAGTGGGGAACTCTCCCGGGTCCGTGGAGCTAATATTGTGTAAGCACGCCGACCATGTTTGTGGATGCCACACCAGCGTTTGCTCCTCCAGTTGCAGCTCAACAAGTTATTTCAACGCAACGAGCGAAAAACGAATTCGGAAACCGACACGAAGGTACCTCAATACGGCGAAGTTACAACTCATCGACTTTTGCCCCTCATCCAAATTTTCAATCAAGTCTTGAACTTGCAATTTAACTTAGTCTCGTCTCTGTTCGCTTCGACGCGCAAGTTTTACGGATACATTGGCTTCGTCCAATATGTATGGAGACATGCGTACAGTAAACCAGAAGACACTGATGGAGGCACTGCCACTCTCATTCTCACACGAACCATAATGAGCCTGGGTCCTGCATGTGACCACTCTATACGCTAGATACAGCGTGCATCTGGATTCCATTTTCGAGAGAAATTTTTGATTGAAGCTCCATACTCTGATAGCTATGTTGGATCACTCCCACAAATACCTAGGCACGATTTAACAGGTACCCAAACATTCCAGTTATCTTTACAAGGGGAGCAAGGCATGACTCTCCGAATTCAGTCTTGCTCTTCTAGGACCTGAACTCTCAAGCCTTCCAACTTGTTGAGCTCGTCTACTGCGTCGTTCGAAAGAGGTCTGTGATGCAAAGAGAAATTAGATACTTTCTCCAATTGTTTGTTTTGCAAAAATGTGGACGGTGACTCACGGAGTGATGCAGATTGGAGGATACGTCAAAAAACAGGGCCAACCTGGGGAGTTTGTATCTTTTATTATAATACTAGAGAATCCAGTTGTTAATACTAGGATAGTTCTTTTCCCGTAGGTTAAGAAATGGGTACTTACTCCCGAACTTTCCCATCCAGAGCACGATAAACTATATCGCTCGCATAGGAATAGCGGACTTTTTGGCGGCCCTCAAATGCGGCCACAACTGAGAGGGTGGCGAGGACTAGAGAGAACTTCATGACGAAATATTGGATTAAAATTTAAGTAATCGGGTAAGTTTGTGTAGGTAGATGGGCGATAGTGTTGCAAAAGAGATTCACTTGGAAGGCGAGGGAATCGCGCTATTTATCTTCCAACAGTGTAAGCGTGCCACCAAATCCTTTCCTGTTGACTGATTCTCGGCTGCACAATGCATGCCACTCAATTAGACTCCCTGGGAACACGAGTTGTCGATCCTTGCACTCCCTGGAAATAAGTTTACGTCATGAAAAATCTTGTCTTAGATCCACTGTTTCTCGTCAACATGGAATCCCATTACCTAGAACAAGACCCTTGATGTGAAATTTGCCAATTGATTTGCTAACCTAGACCAAGATCGACGACGCAAGTCTTGTCTTAATCGAATTCGCCCCAAGCCACAGACATTGGGCAGTAGACATTTCATATTTCTTTCATCACGGTAAGTCATGCGGCATTTGAATTACCTAACTGAAATACTTCATTGAAAGATGATGGGCATTTTAGAAATGCGAGAACTACAAATGCACCCTCTTTGTTCTATTCCACTCAGAGACATTGATCGACATTATCCCAATGGAAAAGAGAGAAGAAAATAATTTCCGTATAACACGAACACAAAGGATATTGAGCTCGGTACGCCGCTATGAAGAAGACGTGATATTAGGTTTTGGATAAAGGCGCCGAAGAGATCGAACTAACAGGCAAAGCGAATCAAAGTTATCAACAAACAAGTTTCCAAGGCATTCACATAAGATGCATGAGCAAATCATATGTCAAACGGTACTCGAATTGATAAATTAAGTTTTAGAAACTGGGTGAACGCTGGGTTACGAGTCAAGATGCTCCCTTTACTTGTTGATTGACAGTCAGTCGGACCCATTGCCGCCACTAATTACGGGGAAGCTGGACGGCCCGGCGAAGTTAAACGGGTCTACTCGGCCCGAGCCCTGTAATGTAAAACATCGAGTCCCGTAATTGTGATGAAGTGGATGATTAGCATCGAAATACGAGACAGCCACTGTCAATCATGACGCATTCACATATTTGTCAACCGTTAGACACATTCCAATGCAAATGCAGGGGAGAGAGAATTCCAACGAAGAGTGTACCGGTACAATAGAAGGATGGGATGCGTTGGTATAGAACCGTCCAAAGAAGTATTTGTCGCAAATGACGTGCTACCCTTTCAGACAATATCACGAGAGTGGCCAGTCTACTTAGCGTTTCTGAATCTAAGTCTGTAGCCTTGTAGGTAGAAATAACTCAATCTCTTTCATCACGTGATTACCACATTAGTGTTAACACGACTCCTCTGGTCTGGTGGTCTAGTGGTATGATTCTCGCTTAGGGAAAACCCTACAGCATAGCTTGCGAGAGGTCCCGGGTTCAATCCCCGGCCAGACCCTTCTTTTTGACAATTTCAGTTCTTCTGAGGCAATTTTCTTTTTACAATTTTCTAGAAAAGCCCACATGTGTGCTACATAATAGCAATTCACTTTTTCGACTAGTTCAGTTCAATATTTTTACCTTGCTTCGATGCAAATCAAGTTTGCCTCCCTTATTATAAAGGAACATTGATGTATCTCCTAACCCGTACGAATGGCGAACAAGAGCGTACGTGTGTATCCAATCAATCAACAGGGATGGAATATTCTTAGTCTGAGAGAGAACTCGTCACACACTAGCTAGATACGAAGACGTACCATATCACACGCATAAACATTTGCCCAGTTTTGACCGTGACAGATAATGAACCTAAAACGACAACTACAATTATCCGAATCACCGAGTTATTTGACGGCATAATTGGGGTTCAATCAAGATACAGTGGCGGAGGGAGCCATTTGAAGACAAAATCTCTAATTTTCACGCGCAAGCAAAAGAAGCAAAAGTTTCACAGTCGGAGAGTATAAGCAGTACTTCCGCATCAAGATCCAGTGATACCGCAAGCCAAAACTTGGCAAAATTCGTATATTTAGACACGGCCTCGGCACTATTTAGGAGCCCCTTGATACGAAATCAAAGGCCATCTGTCACTACGTGCATGCTGAACCACTTCATGATAGAAATCTGTGGGATAATCCAGTGTCATTGCCTAGTACAACTACTAGCTGAGCGCGATACTGTTTTGCTGTATATTTGATGTGTGCAAAACCTTCCCAAGATACTCCTCCCCTTGATATAATCCTCAAATGCCTGGGTCGAAAATTAGCATCATACAGCATATATAACGTTATAGTGTTACCTTGGGCTGGTTTTTAAGGACAGGTAGTGCCCCTGCAGATCCATTCATCTGCAATCTTAGTACACGAGCATCCTCTCTCTTGAAGCTCTCCTCGCTTCGCCATTTGTGTTTCCGGAATGAAGTCCTTGGGGCAGAGCCTCCCACTGCAAATCCATTCGCCCGCAACTTTGTGGCAAGAGCACTGCCTGGGTACAAGCCCACCGTCGGGAGAAGGGGCCGCGACAGCGAGCGTGGCAAAAGCGCCGAGCAAAAAAGAGGAAAACTTCATTTTGTAAGTGTGTGGATATGAAATGGTTC
Organism: Calonectria naviculata; assembly: GCA_003031705.1. Classification (NCBI taxonomy): domain Eukaryota; kingdom Fungi; phylum Ascomycota; class Sordariomycetes; order Hypocreales; family Nectriaceae; genus Calonectria; species Calonectria naviculata. Next base: position 82,785 of record NAGG01000470.1, read on the forward strand.
GTGTGATGTTTCACTGTGAGATGGCAAGTGTGATGCCTTTTATATTCATGAGATCACTCACTGTGTCGCCTCACGCGTATCTACTGGCCGACAGTCCGAACAAAAGAACCTTTAAACAACCCGATATGCCTCTCGTCTAGAGTCGGATGTCGGTCGGATGCAAGGTACTTTTGTTGATGTGGTAGCAAACCCATGTCGCTGTGCCTCTCCAGCCTCAGACTAAGCCGTATCTCGCAGGTGGTGAGATTCAATTTTTGAGGCATACGATGTACAGCAGCTTGATGCCCAGTGCCCACTAGGAATACAAAAACCGCAAGTTATTCTGGAATTTGCTACTAGCTTTCCGTAGGCTATTTTTATACTTAGTTTGGAAAAAATCAACCCATATTCACCGGGCTTATTGACTCTTTGGTTCTCGGAGATGATAAACTCGTCTCTATGTTTTTTAACTTAGGGTTGGGTTATATGAGCAGCGTAATAATTTCGCTTGGCCCATCAACTATTTTGAGACCGAACAAAAAGATGAAGCCGATATGATTCTTTGGTATTAAATTATCCACATACATCTGTCTTTAGACATGAAAAAACCCAATACATCTTCATGAACGTCCATGAGCCGGCAGTTTACCTAGCAATGTATCCACCATCAACCTGAAGGAATCCTCCCGTCATCCAACTGGCAGCATCACTGGAAGCGACCAATACCGCCTTGGCAACATCCTCGGGCGTTCCCAGGTTTGGCCAGGGATGAGCGGCATGCAGCCTCGCGTTGGACCCCTCGTTGTCCAAAAAGGGCCTTACCATGGCTGTAGCTAGGAAGCCAGGGCAGACAGCATTCACGTGAATCTTGTCCTGTGCATAATCGATTGCTACCTGGCGCGTAAGCTGCATAACGCTGCCCTTGCTAGAGCAATACGAGGCTAGTGTATCACAGTTAGCTCTCTTATTCAGTGCATTGGGGAAAAATGATTCAACTTACGAAGGCCAGGGAAACCGATTTGTCCAGCGATAGAGCTGACATTAACAATCCAACCACGTTCCCCAGACTCGCGGGGGTCTTGCTTCATCATCTGAATAACGGCATACTTCATTCCCAAGAAGGTTCCTCGGGCGTTCACGGCCTTGTTTGTGAATGTTAATTTAGGTTTATATCGTGGAAGAGAGCTACCTCACTTACCATGGTCTTGTCAAATCTCTCAACCGACTCATCGGCAATTTTGGCAGCGCCCAGAGAGATGCCAGCGTTGTTCACCATACTAAAAAAGAAAAGGCCAAATGATTAGCGCCATGGGTGATTTGTTGAGGCTGGTATAATCAACCTACATGTCAAGACGGCCGAATTCGCGCACAGCGACTTCGATGAGAGCTTTGACATCCTCTTCGGAGCTGACATCGGCCTTCTGGAACACAGCCTTGCCTCCCCGCGAAACAATGACTTCATGTGTAGGAGTAGTGTCCTCTTCGTAGCCGCCTGCTCTTACTTCAGGAGTCAGGTCACTGCAAACGATGTGTGCACCCTCGGAGGCAAGCATGAGAGCAATTGCTCGACCATTTCCCGAAGAAGAGCCTGTGACAATGGCCACGCGGCCAGGGATGCTGATATTTGTTAGTGCTTCATCCAAAGCGGGACTGGGATATCAAGCACTTACCTCAGAATACCGGACATTTCGGAATAAAAACCAAAAAGCAAATATGAACAGTGCTAAAAGAATTGTTCTTGGGAAGATGAAGCACAAGATGAAAGGATTGTGTATGATAGTTCTCCTGGCAATTGTCGAAAGGAGGTCGTGAGATGATATATCTCTAGCTCACTAACTGCTACAGGTTGAGATCGCCACCTGGTGGGTGTCATTAACCGCAGCAAACAGACTCAGCTGGTCTGTGTACACAGGTGGCGGCCATACTAGGCGGTCTTAGGCTAATTTCTTGACTTGAACTATTGGCAGCCCCTGCATAGCGAGATTGCTAGCGTCGCACGCTCCATGGACTCCGCTGTAAATTGCGTCGCAGCGAAGTCCAGTACGAAACTCTATCAGTAGACACATGGATATATTTACGTGGCAATGCCCACTGATCCGCAATTGTGCCCCGTAAGTCAATCTAACTTGGCAGATCATGTATAGACGAACAGCTTAGCTTAAATCACGTCGGTTTCTGAGAGGTGACATCCGCGTCACGTTCAGCCGCATAACGCCGCCAACCCAGGCCCAGCCGTCAGTGGAGACTGCGCTGTGGGGATTATTGGTTTTTCTAACCTTTTATAAATCTGGACACCTCGTCACCAACACGGGACGTGGAAAAAAAAGTCGGTTACAATTGGCGGTATGCTGAAGCGACAGCTCAGCTGAAATAATGGATGGAGTTGGAACTAATGCAAATACCTGGGGCCTTTTGAGAACACGCAAGCCGCCTTGGGGCCTCAAGAGCCAGCAAAGTGCAGTAGCCGAGGTGCGCATCTGCCCATCAATATTATCTGTCCACTAGTGTTTTCTTACGAGCGGTTGCTAAACTTTTCTTTTTCCTGGCACACAAGACCACCCAGCTTTAGAATTGGGGCTTGCATCATTCGTCAAGCATATCCCATGTTTTGCCGGGTCTTGTCTCCTTTAGCAAGGTAATGGTTTGTGAAGATCGCTACGACATAGAGGAGAAAGTCTGGATATTGAGAGTATATATTAACCACGCCTGATAGAGTGTCTGTCTGCCTAATCACTCTCCACAGTAGCACAGCCCATTGTACAATTGAAGATCACAGCTTTCTCTAATTCTAACCTGGGCAATACCATGTCCACATTGGTTCCCATCACAATGGCATTTGCGGCGAATTAACGATAAAAATATTCATTATGCTGTCCCTGAAACTTACCACACGTATTATCCTATTCATCTAAATATTACGCAGCTAGATCGTCAATGAGATGGCGCGCGGCTGGGTTGAAGTCTCGGAAGTGGCGGATGCGCCAGACTGTCTAGGGAACTTCTTCCGAGGCGGACAGGGAAATTCCGAGCAAAAAAAGCATCGGATATCACGGATTTTACACATAATTAGAGAAGCTGTATTTGGATCTGCCGACAAAGTTTTCCGGGCCGGTTTAGTTGCAGGATCTTTGTGGCGGTGGTATCCGACAGTACTCGGATTATCGGTTGGATTCGGGAAAAACTCTAAACATTGTCGAATGGGTGTTAGTCAAAGTCGGTGACAAGGATTGAGGGTTTATTTCAAGCACTCTACGTCATAGATAACTCTCATCACGCAGGCAATTATGATCCTGGTGGGAGGTTGGGGAAGAGGCCGACAAGCAAGAAACATTGGTAGGTTAAACACATGGTTTGTTTCTAAAACCTCATATGGTGTGATAAACCACTTTGGCTTGTCACGGAATTTGATCTCTGCAATGGTTGTAGGGGTGCGTCGTATGCGTTAGGATTTATTATCTCGAAATATGAACCTAATAGCTCGCTTGTAGGTTACCAGACCCTTGCATCAGTAAAAGCCTTTAAACCAGAATAAATGCCATGATCAATCTTTGTGCTTATGAAAATCAGATGACATGAATACATATGTTTCCAGGTAGCGAAATTTTCATCTACCAAGGATATGCTAGGATTTACAGACTACCTTTGTAGCAAAAGGAGTCCCCATGACTCTCATATCAGCCAAGTGACAATTATGACCGCACCGATAAGCACAACGCCGCTCTGTGGCTTCAGACAGCTCCCGGCACTTCCCATTAGCTCATATCCTTCAACTGCAAAACGTTCAGTCTCTACGCTAGCTCCACTTGTATGGTTTAGAGAGTGTTGAAATCCCTCAAAGTAGAAAACTTTGCTAGTGGAAAGACGAGTCGCACCGCTAGACAACGCGTCCGTGACATTTTTTGGATCCCATTCATATTCCCCGCCGGCAGCTATGGTGAGATTTTCCTTGATCGTATATCCAAAAGTGCCGCCATTGTCAGCCATGTCGCCGTGGAATGAAATGTCAAAAAGATCCCACTCTGATTTTCCAGAAGTGGTCCATTTGATGATAATTGGACTGGAGAGGTTGAGCTTAGTTTTGCCGTCGGGTTCGGTGAGCTCGAGCGTTATGGCCTGGGCGAAAACTACCAAGACGTAAGGTAGAACGCCTAAAAGAAGTTTCAGAAGGGCCATGACTGAGATAAGAGGATTTTTGGAAGTTGTAAAAAGGACAGCATGGAAGGAAATATCAGGAATTTAAAGCGCCTTGTTGGTTGGGTCCAAGCGTGAACGAATGTTGCCAAGGCCGTAATCAGCATCGGTTAAATCCTGAAGGATTCTTCCTACAGGGATCATAATGACAGCCTGACGAGAACGAGATTGATCGGCCCAATGATCAGACCCTCCAGCCAATGAAACCATTAAAATGGAAAAATACACGACTGCCTGGCTTGTATGATTTGCTGGGTGCAGGGATGTCGTCTCGGGTTATGCTTAAACCTGATTATGGGAGAATGATTAACGCAGTGTTGGAAAAGATCTCCCAGTCCCACCCCCGGATTCTGGGGCATATGTGGTGATTGGGCGAACTGTTACGATGCAGGGTTGATCTTTTCAGCTAAAGTGTATTACCAGCACGCTCATTTGTTTAAAATGGGTGCTCTCAGTTTGCCGGTTCGGACAAGATATCATTTCCAGATAACCTTGCGACATATCCAGAACAGAAATAAATGCCACTTGCTAAGACAAGAAGATAATACGGAGCTTGCTGTATGCAATATCTGCTTGCACTGAATGATCATGAGGCCTGAAGTTGGGGATGTCTCCAGGCATATTCAGGATCCTCTCTTGGCTGGCAGAGAGGTGGTACAATGTCGAGGACCTCCTTGGGAAAATAAAAATAATCGAGTTCGTGACATTCTGGGATGTTAAAGAAAAGAGTAAACAGCGAATACTTTCATAGTAGAGGACGTGATTGAACCGATGCGAAAAAGAGAGCAATCCAGTGGGTGCGGTCGTGTTTCACGTTCGGGAATTGATGTGCACATTTGGGAACAGAAAGTCGTAGAGAGGCCAGAATTTTTTCTCTGCATCTGAAAATATCTTGGCTGTAATCTATTCGGTGTACTCATCATTATTCCTCGTCTCGTGAGTCTAAGGGCTTGAAGACTATAGGGTGAGTCAGAGCATTTATTGCGAAGCCGTGGAGCCAACACAGCAAGGTTGCATAATGGGAATGCATTGAAAGAGCTTGGATTGCAGAGTAATGAAATTTGAGGTAACACTTCTTTAATTGCACTAATTTCTTTTCGCCGCCCATTGCGACGATGATTTAACGTACTCTGCGGTGGTTTTAACCCACCATGAAAATAAACCAAGTCACAAAATAGCATTGTTCTCATCGGGAGTGCGTCTCATGCGTCTTGTGTCAGCGCGGCTTAGATCGGATAGACGAAAAAAATCGGAATTCGGAGAGATGAGGTCACAGATTGACAAATCTATCTCTCCGAGATGTGGAAACTGGTAACTTGCCAAGCCGATCCTATCTACGCGTTCATGGAATAGAGCGGCTTAATCGTCACTGCTGAAATGACAAGGGAACTCATCCTGGCGACTGTTTCGGTCAGCACAACTAACTGGCTTGAGGTTAGCTCGCGTTCACCTCCCTTTTTTGTTGCGCACGATTGCTGGCGCCCCCGCACGGCTATCAGCGTCCCCACGATCCAAGATCGTTATCTCTGGGGTGACCCACACAACGCCCTCGAGCGGCGGTAGCCGGCGCTTGTTATCAAGATTGCACAGCTAGTCTCGGGTTCAACATCTAAATCAGTCAGTCTCAAGCTCTTGGGCGAGTTCACGCGGCTCTCAGATTGCGCTATTGCTTCACCGGAATAGTACGGCTTAGCTTTTCTGGAATCGTTTCACGGCGTCATCGACGTTGTCAATTGCTCCCTACAACCAAGGCCGAAAATGTCAGGTATGGCCGAAAGTGTCGAGAAGGCAAGAAGAAGGTATTCACGAAAGGAAGAGGTTGAGCATGGCTTCACGTTGTATATAATACCTAGATGAGAACCTCAATTACAGAAAGCCTCTATCATCAACAGCAACTTGAATCATCACATCACTTCTTCTTCTCCTCAAACATCTCCCACCAAAAACCAACCATTTACACATCTACAAAAATGTCTAAGGGCGCAGTCATCGACATGTCTTTGTTCTTCGGAACGCCAGAGCAGAAGCAAGAGTTTTGCACCACTCTCCTTGCTGGCCTTAAGAAGAAGGGAGGGGTGAAGCTTGTGAACCATGGCATTCCCGAGAAGGATATTCTCCAGCTCTTCGACTACGTAAGAAGCCAATTAATTTGACCCATCAAACGGGCTGCTAACAGATCCGATAGACCCGCAAGTTCTTCAACCTGTCATATGACGACAAGATGAAGGCCAAGCACCCTCCCAAGGCCAACCCCAACCGTGGTTACAGCTACGTTGGTCAGGAGAATGTCGCAAACATCAGTGGCTACGAGAAGGGAGTTGGCCCTGGCAAGACCCGCGACATTAAGGTAAGAACCCCACGAGGACACAGCCAATGATGCCCAAGCTGACACATGGTGAAGGAAACCTTGGACATGGGTGGCGCCAACGACAGCCTTGTTGACAACCTCTGGGTTCCAGAGGAGATTATTCCTGGCTTCCGTGGCTTCATGGAATCCTTCTACGAGAAGGCATTCGAGACCGAGATGCACATCCTTACTGCACTTGCCATCGCCCTTGGCATCTCGGAGGAGCACCTCCGATCGCTGCACAACAAGGCCGAGAACGAGTTCCGCCTCCTGCACTACCCTGCCATCCCCTCCTCAGAGCTGCGGGACGGCACTGCCACCCGAATTGCCGAGCACACCGATTTTGGCACCATCACTATGCTGTTCCAGGACTCGGTCGGCGGTCTCCAGGTCGAGGACCAGGAGGAGCTGGGCACATTCAGAAACATTGAGTCGGAGAGGCCCACTGACATCATCCTCAACATTGGTGACTCCCTGCAGCGCTTGACCAACGATACCTTCAAGGCCGCCTGCCACCGTGTCACATACCCTCCTTCCATCAAGGCCGATGGCGACGACGTCATCCCTGAGCGCTACTCCATTGCTTACTTTGCCAAGCCCAACCGAAATGCCTCACTGCTCCCTCTGAAGGAGTTCATCTCACCGTCCACTCCTTGCCGATACGAGGACATCACTGCTTGGGACTGGAACAACCTCAGAATTGCCAAGTTGTTTTAAATGGAATGAGAGAGGGTTTAGAGTCTGGGGTTAGGATAAAAGGCCTAGTGTCCGGAAATCTTTGATGTATGATAGATATGCCACAATGAAATGTTAGCACTGTTTTTGATTCAATTGTTCTGCATCCGATCGTGCGCCAGTCCAGAACAAGCCATTGGAAAACTCGCGATCAATTGCGGAAGTGTCCAATGCGGTCCTTCGAAGTAATTTGCATGCAAGTTCATGCAACGTGTGACCAACCTCCTTTACAATCTGATAAGTGAGAATAGTTACAGCCTCGCCGGCGTGTCCGGGCAACATTGACATGCACATTGGCTCGGACTGAGACTGGGGAGAGCATCTGGCTTCAAAACAGGAAGGCCGCGGAAACCTTCTCGTTCGGTCTATGGCGCTAACACTGACGTGGAAAATCCCCACTTGGTCTGTTCATGTGAAGTTGTGGAGATGGATTAGGCCGCTGACACCGACGGTACCCATTCTAACCTGCCAATTGTGATTAAAACAAGGATCCAGTCCCCCTTGTAGGAAGGAACAAACGTCTCTGTTCCCGTCCCCTCCGCAAGTTTGTCTGTCAGAGCAGATGGACGAGCTGTGATTGGCTGGCATTGGCACGAGCAGTCCAGGAGCTTTGCAGCATGGACCGAAGCCGTGGGTCTGAACCCAGCCGGTCCATAGGTGGGTGCAATACTTGCCGCAAACGCCACCTCAAGTGCGACCAGACGGTGCCAATTTGCAATCGATGCCAGCTCTCGGGGCTGGCCTGCGAGGCCTACTCGCCTTCGTTCCGATGGATAGTGTCGACTGGGTTGGAGGGGGATGAGAAGCCGTTACAGGCAACAGACGATGCACCAGAGCAGCACTCAAGACGACAATTATATACAGGTAAGCAAATGTCATTTGGATTACTCAGCTAAATTTAATGAGGGGTCTAACTGGCGAGCCTAGATAAGAGCCGCATATCAATGTGTACTGCGTTGGTGGCCGATGTTCCTTCAACAGTCGGCGCTGCCCTCCTTGAGGTGGAAGACCGGTCCAAATCGTTCCTCGACCAGAACTCGGAGAGTTTTGCTGTGGGACCCTTTTCCGTATTTAAGCCGGGTGTTGCAACGCCCGTCTCGGCCTCGACTCACTTTTCCAGCTCCGAGACCATTACGAATAACGACGCAATGGGGTCCGAGGGCCATCACGACCCAGTGGCCCCCGAAGCCAACAGTGCACCCTCCCCAATCTACTTTCTCGACTCACTCCAGTGGGCAGACCTATTTACCTGGGACCCGGGTCTGTGGGGCGATGATCCCATCCTCAAACTGGTTAACGGCTCTCAACCCGCCGCAACCATCGCGGCCGATGCGTGGAGGCGGCAGGTCGGCCACTCGCGCGACCCACACGCACACAACCAAGACTCATTGCACCACTTGTTCCATCGCGATTCTAACTCCGAGGATATCCTGTGGCCAGAGGTGGATCTTTTGGTCGATGCCCCGCTCCTGCTGAGCCACTTCAATGACCATGTCATTAGCCAGATGGGGTCGTTGCCCGTCCTCGACAAATCACCCTGGAAGATTCTAAATCTACAGTCTGCAATGATGACTATGAGCCAATTGACTGTATTGAAAACAGACAAGACTACGATTAAACATGCCACCCTATCCAACTTTTTTGCCTTAATTGCCGTGTCTGCCTTCCACCTCTCCGTTTGCTCCGGCACATTCGAAGGCTCAGCGACGCCGAGAGAGCACTGGGATGATCTTTCAACTCGAACTTATAGAGCTGCAAAGCAGCACCTTAAAATTAGTCTCGAGACGGAGACAAGAGCTCCGGGCAAGGCCAAATACAAGGAGCAGCTGATGGCTCTCCATGCAGTTTTGGCAACTGCTGTAAGCTCCCATTATGTCCACTGGATATTTGCACTAATGTTAACAAAAAAATGTGCAGTTCCTGTCGGGAAACCAAAGAGACGCGCGCCGATATCTCACAGAGCAGGAAAAGCTTATTAGGCGGAGAGGACTGCTTAAGCTAGTCGTCTCTCGGCGGGCTCGATTATTACACCACATATATGCCTGGATGCGCATCGTTTCCGAAAGTACACATGTTCTCCACCAGGACACCCCAACGGAGGAAGACCCTAATTTTGACAGCTCTACACCAACGGCAGAGGAGGAAGCATTGAGGGAAAGGCAAGCCCAGAGTGGCCGCGGTCGCAGTAATGCCGAAGTGTCCCTCGATAATTTCCTCCGACTCGACCCACACCAGTCCGATTGGGACATGAACATGAATAGCCAAAAGGATGCGGGCTGCAGTGTTCGGGATATCCACCTGGCAGATCCACGACAAGGTCAGGACAGCATGTTCATGCGGATATACGGTGTGCCCGAGACGTGGTTGAGTTTGGTGTCACAGACAACCCGTTTGGCCAATGTTATGGACCGCCTTGCTGCGGGGAAAGGGTATACGGATGCTGATCTTTCCGCATCCATGCAACTTAGAGCTGCCCGGCTTGAGGACGCCATATGCTCGTTTGCATCCCGCACACATTCAGGTTCTCACTACACAAGTGGTGGCAGCGAATCAGAGAGCGAGCCAGGAAATGGAACAAGAGAGATGACGCCGCACTTTCACATGTTGCGTGCTCTCAGTTCAGCTTTGGTGATATTCTTTTATCGACGTATTCGTAATATTAATCCATGGATCTTACAGACTACAGTCACAAACGTCATCGACTCCCTCTATGCCTTCAACGCGGCTCTGGAACAGTTTGGACTGCCAGGGCCAGGAACTGCATGGCCAGCTTTTATCGCCGGTGCGGAGGCCACCGCGAGCGAACACAGACAGCAAATCATTTCATGGCTGGACAAGGCATTTTTAAAATCCGGATTCATGAGCTATAGAGTCTCTGGGGAGATATTGACCGAGGTTTGGAGGCGACGGGATGAGAGTGCTCATCGCGGCCCCGGCTACGAGGGCCATACGTTGACTGCAGCTTCTTTAACGTGGGTGGACATATGTAGAGATATGCATTGCTGGCCGATGCTTTGCTGAAGGATGTGCGTGGAGGTCCAGCATGCTTGGACTGATTAAGGTTACGAGAAATTATGAGGCGTTAAATGATTGAAGGAGCAATGGCGCTTTTGAGTTCCCAACTTCTATCTTGACCCCGTTCTAAAATTACAAGAAAAGCAAATTCAGCCACAAAAGGCAATTAAATCTACCGTGTTTACCCATCTCGAAGATTCGAGACGGGACAGCTAAGATATTAAGCTGGCCTGCTCATCAGCGCATCGCTCGCAAAGACACTCAAACTGGAACAAGTCTTGAAGTGCTCTCTGTCGGTCCCAAAGCTCCACATGTGTACTTAGATTGATGTAGCTGATGGCGCACTCCTCGCCAGCCGCCATATCGCGATATGCGGTGTAAACCATCCGCCCTTCACTATCTGGGCTGTGAGTGATCTATGAAGAATCCGCGGTCAGCAAGCATGAACCATATGGGATCGTCTGGGAATATTTGTTCAAGAGACTCACGTTTGGGAAGCAAGAGTGATTAACCATGGCTGCTCTTGGGTACATTGCTATGCCGTATGCAGTTCCTGGTTCTGGCAATGGGTTTGGGGGTGGGTACATCGTCATGTCTACCGGACAGAGCCAGAAGCTGTTCATTTCTTCTTGGCAGATGAGCGCCACAATTTCTTGTGCCGTTGGTATGTTAACAAGGGCCTTTTGGTTGCAAAGGTATGCTTGTACTAGTCTCAAAAAGTGCTCGAGCTTTTCCTTGGGCCACATCTCTTGCTTTCCACGAAGGGCATCGATAGATGCCCACCCTCGCTTGAACATTCCTTCCCAAGGATACTCTTCACTTAGAGCAATGGCCTCGCTGTTGGCCTCAATGTATCGTTCGGCAAGTAACCGAACTATCAGCCAAAGCATAGCAAAATCACCATCACCCTCGACATTGCGGATACTTTCGGCTGTCTGCTTCAACCACTCACACTCAAAGCCATGGCGTGCCTGGTCGGCCATCCGACAATTCTCCGTGCACCATATGACTTCCGGTGCGCAATTGTTAGGGCAACGGACTCCTTGAGTTTGAGGGACCCGCCGGCGACACACCAGGCTGCTACAAACCAACGGGTCCGCGGACCGTGATTCTGCTGTAGGTACCATCGCGTACGGAGCATCTCTCATGAGAACCGTACCAGCAGGCACTGCAGCGGATAGCTGTAGTTGCCTCCCTTTGCCCTCTTCATAGCTTTCAACAAGAAACGGGTGAATGTAGATGTCGTCGTCTTGTGGATTTCTCCGACATGAGACGCCTGGCGACCCACGACCCGACGTTCGTCTATTGGCTAAACTTCGAGATGCCATCGTGCCAGAATGAAAGTTGGAAGAGACTTTGAAGTTTATTTTTGGCAGAAAAAGAGGAGAATTTTGACTAGATCCGAACCTGGGCAATCGAGATGTGGGCTTTTAAGAGGCAACTTTGCTAAACTAACCCTGACAAATGTCCGTCTCTCGGTGATGGCGAATGAATTTTCAACGGCCGATAAGAATTTTTTTTTCGGCTAACGGCAATCAGCACGTGGCGCCCGTGAAATGAAGCAGTTAAACTCACGATCTATCTGCATTGAGATAGTCTGCGGGCTCCCAGAGAGCGCTATGCTTCATCCGTGATGAAGGCCCACCAATTGTCTGAGTCTAGACCGTGCCCCTTCCAATGGAACGGCCACGTTTTTTTCGACAAAAGTTCTAGACCGTAACCAAAAGGATACTCATGGGCGGTCAGAACCGAGCTTTAAGGGGTACTGGCGATGTTTTGTATCATGGTGGCTACATGATACCAACACCAAAGTCTGAGCCCTGCGTCTTATTGGTCATTTGGGAGGGATAGGTGAGACATTGGCAAGCGGTCAACATGCAGATGAGCAGCAGGCGATAAGAAGAGGCCGCGACTAGAGCCTGGGCTTGGCTAAATGATTACCGGTAAAAATGTTGAACAGAATGTAGACATCAGAGGCGGCATAATAGATCAAGGAACTTGATCTCTTAGGACTTGGCTTTGGAGACAAGCCAAACTAAGAGGTTGGTTGCCGGTGATTTTTAACATAACTAGGGTTCAAAAGTATTGTCGCAAAAGGAATCATCCAAAGCATAGATGTTTCACTGGAAGAAATAGCCCAAGAAAAAAAATTGAACGATTCAGCCATTGTGGATCCCAAAGGAGAAAATGCAAAAAGTGATTCCGCCCGGGATTGAACCGGGGACCTTCTCGGTGTTAACGAGATGCCATAACCAACTAGACCACGCAACCAACTATTATTGAGATGACCAGAAGGTATTTCACTAGAAGTAGTAATGCAAGGCTGGTGGCTAAATGACGCCTGCAGTATCGACTTCCAAGTTTATTACCATCATATGGATTTTTTAGTCTTCGTTTGCCTGTTGTACTACCAGAGGTCGAATACCCTTTGCCGTGATACCATCCTACGATCGAATGCGAGCTTCAATTGTTCATCCATTGTGACTATGATGCTAACGCAGGCTACTCGACGATCTACATGGCCCTCTTTTAAATTACCATGTGAACCTCAAATCCATAAGAAGAATCAATGATGCTCAAAATCTGGACTTGTCGAATAATCAAGATACATCCTTTTCATAACCCAAGCCTGCCTTTGTCATACTGATACTAATTATCCGGGTTCTGTTTCCGTGCGTTACAGTCAGTACAAGTTAGAAAGCGTCGTGCTGAAGCCGAGAGGCGAATCTTTCTCTAAGCGCCCGATAAGACTTACCGTAGGAGTAAGATTTCCGTCAAAGTTTGCAATTCCATCGTCTAGGTTGATGCTGGAACGTCTGCTTCCTTCGGAGCCCCCTTCCAGCACACCTACGAGCGTAGAATTCTCAAGTTGAAAGTCAAAGCCTGATTCGCTAAAGGCTTGCGCTCCCCATCTAAACTGCCCGTCGATATTCCCAAGCACGTTGTCTAGGTTTAGTTCTGAGTCTTGAAAGGTCCCATCTGATCTTGCGCACTCTGCCTTGAGAACACTGCCTTCAAGGCGGATGTTTCTGCAGGAATTAGAAAATGACATTTTGGAAGGTATGAGCAAAACTTGGACGTGAAAAAAAAATAGTGGATGTTTTATTGTTGACGACGTTTTCAAGACCATGTTCGTGTGGGATTAGAGCACTGCATTTATAGATGGAGGCATGCCTCCTGCTAGGTTTCTCCATGTCATGTATTGAAGATGAGCATTTGAGCACATTCCAGAGAAGTGGGCGGCGAGCTAGCTTCATTGCATCACCAATGCTCTAAAACAACCTTTCAGCTTACGTCTGCCTCAGGTTCTAGATCCAATTAGACTGAAAATGAACCTTAATATGCCGTCATATTCACAAAGGATGACTGCAAAGGCGACCACGAATGATGATTCAATCCTTCGTTTGCCGCATTACGTCAATATGTGGAAGGACAACGGAGTGAAGCCGACTGTATGACGAAAAGACAGAGTTGAACTGACACACTATATGATTTTACGAGGACTAACGGTTCGTATTCTTTTCTCAAAAATAAATTCACATGCCTGATCTGTCGAGTTTAACTTTGTGGTGCCCTCGACGGCTGTAAACTCTGGAATTGGCGCCAAGATGAGAGACAAAAACGCGATGGTAGTAGGAAATGCCGGTGCCTTTACCATCGGTCGGACCCAGAGTGGTAAAAAAATGAGCTTATGGAAACTAACCAAGCCAAATGCAGGAAGGCAGCTAATAATTAAAATTTCCATCGCATGGCAGTGCACGTCAGTTTGAGGGGCCAAGATACATCGTGAAAGATCGGGTGACTCGCCATAACCTGAGTGACCTTCCTGCAACCGGTTAACACGAGTACAGCAAATATTGAGAGGTTTACAGATATCATGAGACATGTACACAGCAAGCCCCAGCGGACTCATGATATGATTGGCTTGCAGATAAGGAAGATTTCACAATAAATCCAACTACATCAGTGGCGCTATAGACAAATATGGCAATCCTATTGGCAGACACGTCATGATTATTAGCATTAGAGTGACCCTTTCTATCGAAAAAGATAGATGGAAAAAATGTGCCTCAGTCTGAATTCGTTTTTTCTTGATGAGCCACCCTTTAATTATGACCCATTGTTGCCTTCGCGCCCCTGAAAGGATCCATCTACTAGCTCATGAGGCACTCTGCGAGCTTCTAGATAATACTCAGCTGTCTTTGGGGGCGGCATTCCATTGAAACATAAAACTTAACCTTGCTCCTCATTAACCTTCACAATACGTTCAGTGGCAGTGACCGTCTTATGGAATCTCCAAGGCTTAATCTTCCGCTCAAAGAGTTCGTCAAGTTCGGCCGCGGAACGGCTGTTATATGGTCAGCATTGACATAAATATAAATATGTTTGTTTAACCCACCCAGCTGTTTCAGGGATTAGGAACCACATGGCAATAGTGAAAGGGAGTCCCAGGCCGGCAAAGAACCAGCACGTCTTAAGACCCCAATTCCACTGGTTGGTGTTTACCATATAGGGAATCAAGACGCCCATTATAACTCCCACTACGCATGTAGATGCGGCGGCAAACCCGGCTGTGTAGGATCGAAGCCTCTGAGATGATATCTCGCCAATAAAACCCCATCCAGTAGCACCGTTGGCAACAAGACCAATATCTAAATTAGTAACAATTAGCCAACCCCATGTTAATACGCTGGTGAAAGACCTACTCCAGAGACAAGCAAAAAACACCAATAGTATTTCTGAGACTTTGACTTTGTGCACAACACCAAGAATACCAACAGCGATGTTGCAGACCCAGCACAAGGTAGTTCCTGTGCAGGCCATCCAACGGCGACCTACAGAATCAGCAAGATAAATGACGACGAGGCTGGCAGCAATGTTAATGCCCGAAGTTATACAGGTAACTCTGAATGGGTCTGCCACTCCTGCTTGCTGGAAAAAGTAGGTGCCGTAACCGAAGAAAACACCGAGACCAATGAATTGCTGCGTCATCAAAGTCCAGCAGGAAATAAGAGTACGCAGTCCATCACGACCCTTGAAGATTGCATACCACTTCTCATTTTGTTGCTCAGTAGCGACAGCTCGCTCATGTTCGATGTTGATGAGTAAGAGGTTGTACTGGTGCTCAACGTCAAAGTCGTCGACTCCTCGATAAATCTGACCTAGACACTTTTTGGCCTCTTCAGCATTGCCTCTGGAAGCATGCCAAGCCGGAGACTCAGGAATGACCAGATAGATAATAAGCATGAGCCCAATCTGGGACCACTGCGTATATACTGGCGTGAGGTAATTGTTGGGGTCGTTACTGGACATGACCTGCATAGCAACCGGGGCAAAGAATTGTCCAGTGATCCACCACAGACTGTAGCACATCAGAAGAGCACCTCGGACACGAATAGGCGCTACTTCTGATATGTATGTAGGGATTGTAGACTGCATGCAGCCAACACCGATACCTCCGAACAGTTTCGCCACAAGCCAGACCTGCCAGTTCGGAGACACGCACTCAAGGGCGATGCTAATTGCGAGAAGGAGCCAGTAGTAGTACATTGCGGTCTTTCTGCCAAATCGATTCGAGAGAAAGGGTAGGGTAGTCATTCCGATAATCTGCCCTACAGAGCCAATCGAGGACCAAGCACTAAGAATTGAGGAAGCAAGCGCAGGCGATCCATCTGCATTGTGTTCGGTGCCAAACTTTTTAACGAAGCCATCATTTGCAATAATGGTCCCGAGCAGCCTTTTTTTCTTGGTGAGTGATATAACTTTGATGAAGCGTAGGTACGAACCCAATTTGATATCCATCAGTAGCAGCGCTTAATGTGACGAGGAAGCAATAGACGGCATTCAGTCTGAACTTCTTCACAGTTTCCCATACGGTCAGAGACTCATATCCGGTGAGACCTTGGCCTCTGACAGCAGCATCAGTCAAAAGGTTGCTTTTTGACGGAGCATGTTCGCCGGCAGCTTCTTGATGCTCGACTTCGTTACTAGAGGTTTTTTCTTTCAGGATGTTCATCATGACTTGTTGATTTGAAACGTGTTTACAAGGCTCGCGAGATCCGAAAACAGGATGTGGGGAGAGTAGGCTTTTATAAATTACCAGGACTGTTAGGATTCCCTTCACACTTGAATAGTATGATCGCTCGTTATTCACACTTTAGATTCCCCTGCCCCAGTCTTCACCCACAGCCCATGTCCTTGTACCCCGGACCCGCTGTCTGGGGAAGTATTCTGATCCAAGCGGGAAGCAATTATGTACCCAGCAAACCAGCATGTTCAGCCTCGGCTCCAAAGCACTTTCGTGCATGTTACTCCGTTCGGCTAAAATGGTACTACGGTGTACCTGGATGTTTAACTCAACAAGGCAAACGTGGCTTGATTGCCACCTCGCTAGGAAGCGCTTTACAGTCTGTGCGCAAAGTACAGCGCGCGTTGTAGGTGGCTTCGTGACATCTCTACCCGAACGGTGAGAATTCCATGACCTTACTTGCGAGTAAGGTGGTTAAGTTGATGGTTGAGGTACTCATCCTTTCAATTGGACTAAGTGATGGAGGCGTACAATTTGAAACCATGTGCTGACTCTGATATTCTACAAACTTATTCACCTCGGCGAGATCGGTTCAATCGACCTTTATACTGCACAGGGAAAAGATTACCTTACAATCAGGAATTTAGAGTCGCAAAAGAAAAGGCAACTACAATATGGTATAGTAAGTTTAAACATTGTAGCAATCTGATTGAACCCTCGTCACGTTTTGATACAACGAAAATCATATTTCGGGATGTGGGGCTTGGTTTTGTCATGCGGATGTCGAAATGTGACCAAAGCAAGCCCAAAGCTCGGTCATGAATAGCCCGAAGGGCTAGATAATGCATCCATTGATCATGTTTGAACCTTACAGAACCCACCTTTTGCATCGAATCATCAAACTGCAAGAATTGAAGCACATAGCTCGCTCCTGGGTGGCACGAGGTGTGAAGATGCCATGATGTATCCTGGATGCACAACTTCGGTCTCGGATTTCTTGTTTTAGCTTACGAGTCTAATGCCGACCAATTTAGAACCAACGCCAATGCACTGGAGTTGCCCAATGATAGCGAGGGACTTTTCGCATTCATTTTCGTACTTTTGGCATGGGTCTCCCCCGCACTCTACTTCCCCAGCTGACCGGCTAAATAGGTCATTAGTTAATGGGCCCATGAATAGAGCCTAGGCCTTCCTGTTGAGACTACTCTTGTTTAACCACCCTGCATCGTATTGCATGGGCTTTATAGTCCGTCGCATGAGAGCACAAACATTACGTTAGGCTAGTCCTAGTGAGATCCGATATCCACAAAACGACGTATTCTGCTGATACAGAGTGACAATTGTGTCTTGTTTTGGAAGCTATTGGCGCTTCTCACTTATCGTATTAACCTAAGGTGCTTTGAACGATTTTTAGCAATGACCAAGGGGGTAACAATGCTGGCGCCCCGCCATATTTAGGAAATGAAGCCATGATAGTTCACTTCGCTGTACATCCCGCTGTTTGGTGTTCTTTTTCTTTAGTTGCTCCTGAACAGTCCAGCTTTTTACATTTACTTGTTTCTCTTCAGCAATCAGGGCATCGTATAAGCACAGAAACCATGGTTGATTTGTCTAAACTGCGTTTCTGTAAGGACAAGCCTCGTGTCTTCGTCACAACGGATATTGCCAACGAGCCCGATGATGCCGAATCTCTAGTCAGATATATGCTTTACACCAATGAATTTGATACAAGAGGGCTAGTAGCGTGCACATCGACGCACATGAAGAAGAAGGTATGCCCAGAGGCCATAATTGCAATTGTCAAGGCATATGGAGAGGTTGCACACCACCTCAACGCTCACACACATCCGGAAAATCCGTATCCAAGCGCGCGCAGTCTTCTTGATCTCGTCGCCGTGGGGCCCGAGCTCTATGGACAAGAAGCATTGGGGCCACAGGTTCCCATCAGTAGCGGCTCAAAGCTGCTAATTGAGCGACTTGAGGAATCACCCAAGCCGCTGTGGGTTTTAGGATGGGGTGGCATGAATGTGCTCGCACAGGCACTCTGGCATATCCAAAATGAGAAGTCCCCCGAGGAAGGGGAAATCCTTCGATCGAGATTGCGCGTTTATGCAATCTCTGACCAAGATGACAGTGGATTCTGGATCAGAAAGAAGTTTCCCGACATCTTTTATATCTGCTCGGTTCACGGATGGAACCAATACCAGCTAGCAACTTGGCCCGGGATATTTGGGGACATGGATGGTTCGGATACTTCCAAAATCACCAAAGATTGGTATTCCAAGAACATTCAGATCGGCCCGTTAGGCAGCGCATATCCTGACCACAAGTTTGGTGTTGAAGGAGATACCCCTACATTCTTATACCTGATGCAAAATGGTCTGGGATCACCAGAACACCCTCAGTGGGGAAGTTGGGGTGGTAGATATCTCCCCATAGATTTGGGTCTGGAAACAAGGCACTTCGTCGACGCCGTTGATGAGGTCATCAACCACAGTGGCAAGGCCGTCACATCAAACCATGCCACTATTTGGAGGTGGAGAGATGCCTTCCAAAACGATTTTGCAGCACGGATGCAGTGGACCTTGTCGAGCGATGGCCCAACGACAAATCACGCGCCCGTTGTGACTGTCAACGATAGCACTGCAGGCCCCGAGTCAATCATCATCCGGAAAGAGGCAGGCAGTGTCCTTCATCTCGACGCCTCTGCGAGTTATGATCCAGATGGAGATGATTTGACGTTTAGATGGTTTCAATATCGGGAGGTAACCATCGGTTCTGAGGGGTTGCATGGCCCCCAGGTTGCAGATCTTGTCATCGAGGACCTAGATGAGCAGCGGCCGGGGCAGAAGATCAAGGTGCAGTTGCCACCTCCCGAAATATGTTCCATCGACTTTATTTCAGGTAAGCCAACGAAGGTTGGTCAGTCATTTCATTTGATACTCGAGGTAAAGGATAATGGAACCCCCCATTTGGTGACATACAAGAGGGTTGTAATTCAAGTTACCAACGAGAGGCTTGAAGGGGGTAGAAATTACAAAAGAATTCTGCACACGACAGCAGATTGGTTGGAAGAGATTGGAATTATTTAGAGTATAGACGTTGCTAAATATAAATTTGATGTTTTTATTGGCCGGTATGGTTGATGGAAAGGTGCGTTTAATTAATTCTAACAAAAGAGGGTGGGAAACCCCTTGATATATGTACATGAT